>VURO01019261.1:11316-39253 GCA_015108175.1 Pelvicachromis taeniatus
TCTTTTTTTCTTTTTTTTTTTTTTTTCCAATATTCCCTCTCCGTCATTTATGCTCCATGTTTGGCTATTAAGCCCACACACACACACACACACGCAGCATTGTTTTTTGATGGAGAGCGCACACGCTAATTCTTAAGCTTTTCATCACGAGTAGTGCAATTATATGCTGTAGCTCCAGAGAATTGTGCATCTCATTATAATGTCTATGTTGTCTAATTTTTTTTTCTTAAAGGTGCGCAACATTTAAAAAAAAAACAAAACTTTTTTTTTGTATTCTCTCGCAGCAGGTGCCTCTTTCAGTCCCTAGCTGCCGTCCGTCCACTCTCACACTGCGATTTGCATTAAAGTAGCTGCGACTGTGAAATGCAGCCTTACCGGTACACGCTAATGTCGACATCACGCGTCAGTCCCATGGATCTTTGGTGACTTACAGTGTAGGTGCAAGTGAAGTTAACTCAGTGTTTTTATTGCTGGGTCAAAGTCATCATAAATTGAAGTCAAATATAAATGAACTACAATATTTTTTTTCCACGTATGCACCCCACTGTGCTTTGCTTAATTCTGTCTGTGCGGTTCCTGGATCTACATTGTATCCTGTTCAGGTATTTTTGTACAAATAAGGGACTGATATAATCTCTGTTTATTGGAAATTAGAATAAAAGACAACATTGCTATAAACCAAACATGTCTGAACTCCCGCTCTGTTGCTCTCTGCTGTTTGAAGTGTGGATTCAAGATTCTTTATTTGTCACGTGCATAGTTATATGAGTACAACACAGTGAAATGTGTCCTGATACGCTCCTCGACTGTGCAAAAAGAGAGAGAACATCATATACAGCAAGTGAGTTATAGACAAGAGGACATTGTGTGCAGTAGGCGCGTGAATTGTATACATTAAGTAAATTAAATCAAATAGAATGAAACAATCTGGAAATTTACAGTGAAACCAGAAGGAGCAGGCATGATGTGAGAATGTGGCAGCAATGAGCCCTGTCTCAGTCACTAATGGATGCTGGGGTGGGGGGCGTGGGCATGCCCTGATGTAAGACATGGATGGACTGAGGATAGAAGCTCCTCTTCAGCCTCTGCTTATTCTGGGATGGTGTGAAACCATCTGCCTGATTGCAGAAGCTGGAAGAGTTTGTTGCTGGGATGTCATGGGTCCTTCAATATCTGAGCTGCTCTGGACCTACATCTCCTGGTGTAGGAGGGGGGGTGTTTGCCGTACGGATCACTCTCTGAAGAGCTTATTTATTCTTAACACAGCTGTTCCCATACCAGGATTAGATATGCATGAAAAGTTAATGTATTTAACTGTATTAAATAGTCTCATTTAAAGGCCACAGCAATAGCTAGTTAGCTTTCAGGATGTCCATTACATCCCAAAACCCACTGAATATTGTGCCACCCCTTATTTCTTTATATTTTTCCCAGAAATAGAAAATAGCAGCAGAGATTTATTAAAAAAACCACTGATTTCTAGCACAAACCATGATGAAGCCTCCACTGTGTTTAACAGGTCACTGCAAGTCACTATTGCCACTCATGTCTGCACCTGTTGACACTAATTTGCACCAGAACTGTCAAATTTGGATTCATCAGACCTGTTCCCGCTGGTTTTCAATCCAGTTCTTGCATACTTTGCATGTCTCAGTCTTTTCTGTGTTTCCCTTCTTGTGCAGAAGATAACGCAACAATAAAAGGAAATTGCTTTTATTTACTTCTTTTGATAAAACCCACTAGCCATTTGAGTGAAACGTGAAACGTAAAACTAGATGAGACCCCCAACCAGTCACGACAGATGGTTTCTTCCTGTTAAAAGGGGTTTCTTCCTTCCCACTGTCACGCCCTCACAGGGAGTTATCTGTTTGTTGGGTTGTTCTCTGTATTGTTGCAGAGTCTTCACCTTACAACATAAAGCACCTTAAAGCAACTGTTGTTGGTGCTATATAAATACAACTGATTTTAATTGAATGAATAATTTATGAGAAGCGTAGTACAAATGATACTTTTTGTTTTAGTCACATCTCCGAGATGGACCACTTAAATGTCTCATTGGTTACCTGGTTCTCAACTCAAGGTCCCCAAATATTCTGTTGTTTATGGCGGTTCAAGACTTTTTATAGCGCGTTGTCCAAACGCTCATGTCTTCAGCTCCTGCAGCTGTATGTTGAAGTGTCCTCGGGCAAGACAGTGAACCCTCACTACCCCTGATCTATCCATGTAGGTGTGTGGCTGCAGCTTGCAGCCACACACCTACCAGTCCTACCAGTCTGGTCTGGACCAGACCAGTCCAGTCTTTTCTGAGCCCAATTACCACTAAACTAGGACAGGTTAATGTGTAAGTCAATGTATACAAATAGCTGGGCAACACAATGATGCATACCTCACAGCGAGAAGTTGCTGTTATCAGTGTTATCAAATGTTACTGAAGTAGAAAAGAATAACACCTCAACCTGCAACACATCGTGAAGCTGCAGTTGACGTTGGACCATTGGAGCAACGTGTTGTATGTCTCTGGAATTACTTTTGTTTTCCTGAATCAAACTATCTCTTTTAGTAGTTTGAGTTACCAACAGTCAAAAGCACGAGTAAAGTAAATCAATGCAATTTGCTCTTGCTTGTGTAACATGTTATATTCCTGTTTGCACACTTTCAGCTTTAGTTTTGCCTGTCCTGTGCACAAGCTGTTAAAGTCAGTTCAGTGTGAGGCATACAAAGAGGTGTGCCCGTGCTGAGGTCAGTTTTTATTTCAGTTAAAAAGTACCGGAACGTCCCACTGCACGTGAACGCCCCCAGTGTCAGAAACCTGCTGACTTTGAGTCATACTAGTTCAAATACAGCACCAGATGGTGCAATGATCTGTTCTCACAGAAGTGCTTCTAACTGGTCTTTAACGTCTTATAAAGAGTGGAAACTGTGAGCACAAAACTGAAACACCGTATCGGATTTTTAAACCCACATTTGTGCACATCTGGAGAAGAAATAATAATTTCACGGTATTACGGCAGCGAAAATATTCACTAACCCAGGATTAGAAAATTATAAATGCTACTTGCTTCAACCCCGCAGTAACAGGTTTTTATTATATACTAATTAGGCAGAGCTACATTCAGCTGCTCCCTTATTTCCTAAGAGGTCACCACAGCAAAATGATCCACATGTCTGATTTGGCACAGATTTTAAACCGGATGCCCTTCATGAGACAGACTTCCCAACAATCAGGGCTTGTGTGGCTTATGACCCTCTGAGGCTGGGTTTTGTGTGGGTTTCCTCACAGTATCAAACCAGGGATATTTCACATGTAATACAGATGTTTTAACTAAAATACCACAAAGGTACATTTGACTGAAGGATTAAAAGCATAAATAACATAAAATATTTTAAACAAGCTTAACAACTGCTCTGTTGCACCTAAAAATTAAGTTTAGAAGGCATTTTGCACAGAAGCTTTTTGGACCTTCTGGATGGTTTAAATGAATGCATTTGAGAAAACGTTATAAAAAATATTTGATCTCTCTGTTTATAGGTTTAACTGTAAATATATGTATACAGAATATCTGTTTTCCACCCAAAAACATCATCATTAAGCAGTCACTATCTGTGAGGTTTGCAAAGCAGCCACTTGGGGGCAGTGCAGACCAGATATTTGACTTGAACCTGCAAAGGCTGCTTTCATAGCTGTTAAAGGGTATCTGGGAGAAGGGAAGAGAGTTGTTCTATAAGGAAACTTCACTGTTTTGTAGTCAAACAAGCTTAGTTTGTTTGAGTTGTGTGCCTGAGTTGACCATATTAGAGATATCCACTTTCTGTGACATCATACAGAACGCAGTGTTTAGATGAGGTTATTGCTCACATGGTTTACGTGTCCCTACACTGATCCCTTTTTAAATGTTGAGTTCATTGGAAGACGATTTTCAAATTTTGGATGTATAGAGGTGTAAAATGTTGATGTACAATGATGTAATTGACTGATAAATTAGGCCTACCAGAGTATCGGCCGATATTAAAAGCACCCTGTGGATTTTCCTTAATTCAGTTCATTTACAGATACAGAGGATAGCATGTTCCCACCTCTAAGCACCAATCAGTGGCTCCACAGCACTAGTGGTCTAAACGAAGTCTTTATAATAGTTATTCACAATAAAGTTATGGTGAATTAAAAAAACACCAGATCTGCAGTGTTTGTGCCATAGACTGTATATAAAAGATGGTTGTAGCAAACTGTGACATTGCCCATTGGTTTCTGCATCTTGTGGCCTGATATATTAACAATGGACACACAGGAAAACCTGTTTTCCCATCGAATTTGAATTATTTATATAATCTGTGCCCCACAGATTTCAGAGAAGTGTGTACAGTTTAACACACAATGAGCTGAAGCGAAACACAGTCTTAAAAACAGTATTTTGTTTAGTGTTTGCTCTTCTCCCATTGCTGGTGAACTCTGTTTCAGCTCACTCGTCAACAATTTGAGCGACGCACAGCGTCATCCATGTCTCTACAGGCTCTCATCAGGCACATACATGGACATGGAACCCATGGACTGAGACCATAATTGTATCATGTGCATTTTTAATTGCGTTCCCTTTTCATTTTTTTTTTTGCAAACACGTCAGTCTCCCCCTGCTGGTCACTAGGATTAATACCGTTTTAAGGCATTTATGCGCTGCCTTTACTTTCATATTAAGAGCAAACCGGCTGATTTTCCAAGCGGAGAACAAATCGAGACAAGAATAAAAAAATCTGCCCATTGGTCATAACTGAAAGTGTTAAATCTTTGTAGGCATTTTAGACCAGTGTGAGTGTCCGCTTGTTACCAGCCCTGTACATGATCCCGTCAGCCTACGCCACTGAACTCGAATACTGAATTGTACAAAATCATACCACCTCACCTGCATGGAGAAAAACAAAAGAAAGTGGTGAGCAGATGATGAGAAAATGAACAAAGTCTTGAAAAATTTGACCTCCCCCAGAAAATAAGTAAACAATAAAAAAACCAACACAAAAGAACGTAAATGTCAAACGGGGTCCGTGTGTTCATTACGTTTAATTTTCAAATAAGTGATGGCAAAATGACACTATTTACAGGAGAGAATATGTATGATCTGTACAAAGAAATATACATGCAAAAATTAAAAAAAAAGAAAAAACTATTTATGAAACAGAAACAGGAAAACAAAAACACAACGAAGCCACAAAAACAGAAAAATTAACAAAAACCCAAACTGAGGTATCCAGTCCAGTTTTCTTTAAATGGGCTGTGCACACCTTTTGAAATAAATAAAAAAAAGGCTAACAGAGGGCTGATTTTATCATGACCCCTTATTGGACTTATGTGTGCTATTGTTACCATAGCAATCTTGTGTAGTTACGTGTTAGTTACCGTTTAAAGGTGTTTTTGTTGTTGACGCCTTTTTTAAATGGAAGAAACATTTTGGCAACATGTATCTGTACATAAAGTGAAAACAACACTTTGTAAGTAAAATCTTGCATTCAGCTCCCACCCAAGAGTACATTTCAGTCCTTTAATCTCCCGCCTTTTTAATAAAGGTATGAAGAGAGTAAACTAAAAGCGTTCCTCCGACATTTAGTCGTGTAAACAATCATTTAACATGGTCGTGGATGGCCTAACTCAAGTGAAACGTAATTACAATAAAACCATTTCTTTATTAAGTACTATAAAGCTAGAGCAACTTTGGTGTACCAATACTACAGAGGCATACAGTACAAAAAAAGAAAAGAAAAAAAAAGTGTTAAATTAGTTTTGATCAAAACGTGATGATTGTAGATGGTGACCTCTGACGCGGCCTGGCCCCGGAGCGGTCGTTAACACTCGGCGATCGAATAAACACAAACTACCAGCAGTGCTTGCAGTACCAAGTACATGCTTTTCTCTAGATTTATTACAGATACAACAGATGTTTTCATAAATAGTTGCATAAAATGTTAAAGCCGCAACATTGCACATGATAATCAAACAGAACATACAATGAGTGCATTTACAGTAAATTCATCTTCCGCCGCCTCCACATTCAGCGCTGCCACCGAGGGCTCCGACAGTCTCGAGTCCACTGCGAACGTGAGGGGGAAGAAGGCCGAAGTCTCTATACAAGGTAAGGCTTAAACATGTCATATCTGCGCAACACAAGTTTTGTTCTAGGAAAAAAAAAAAGAGGAAAAAAAAGAGAAAGACGAACGTCTATTGTTTCTTCTCGGGTCGGACAGTGCAGCATTTGTTACTCACGACATGGTCATCATGGTATTCTTAGATTAGATTAGGGTATGTTAATGTAAGCGCAGCCATCGAGAAGCTCGGATGTATAAATGTCTCCGCGTGTCTGCAGAGTCCAGAGTAGCACACGAATCTTCAACTTATGAGCGTTTTCTACAATGACGTGTTTGTTTATTTCCTCCTTGGAATCGCAGAGACACTTACTGTGCCTTTCTATACACTGTTTCTATAAGAAAGGGCTGCTTCTCAAAAGTATCCCAGTTACTGTTTTAAGGGTAAAAGAGCAAAAACACACCGTCTGTTCCTGGACGGCGGTTTGCTCTCTGTGGCGAGCTCCGTTGGCATCGGTTTCTCCTGAAGGAGCTGCGCCCGTGCGGTGGCGTCGAGGCTCGATCGATTGGCTCTTCTGATCAGCTTCAACTCGCGCAGGGAAAATAACTTAATTCATAATAGTTTTTTTTTTTTTTTAACTGTTTTTTGTTCACTTAACTACAAAAAGATGAAACCAGCAAGCAGCAGTAGACGAGGGCATCCATTCATTTGTGATTGGTGAGAACTCAGTTCTCTAGGGCTCTGATTGGCTTAAGACCTCAGCAGGTCTCAAATAAACAACCTAAAAGGATAACAGGATTTTATTTAGTGGAAAATCTGTGAAAGAGGATGAGATCAGCTTTCATTTTTTTCTCCTCCTTTTTACATCGAAACCATGAAGAGACTCCTTCAGCCTCAGCGCTGGACCCCAAACTGAGCTCCTGCTGTGGACGGAGCGCTGAGGCTGAGGCCGCTCAAACCCGAGGCTGAAGGCGACCGTGAATGAAGCTCCTGACTCCTCCAATGGGCCGGGCATCGGTCTGATGTTTTCTCCTGTCGATGAAAGAAATGAGGCGGGAGGTGTCCAAGCAGCCCTCTGCCCGGCCGTCGCCTTGGCCAGCCTGCAGCCACGGCTCCTGGAGGCAGAGGCCGGCCGGGGGTCTTCTGCCCGGGTCGGTCTTCAGAAGCAGGCAGACGAAGTCCCGGGCCGCCTGGCTGACGCCCTGGAAATAATCCCTGGGGAAGCTGAAGTCCAGCCTGCAGATGTTCAGGCAGGTCTCCTCTGCGCTCTCGTCGAGAAAGGGGGAGGCGCCGCTCAGCAGCACGTAGGTGACCACGCCCAGACTCCACAGGTCAGAGGTCAGCGACACGGGCTCTCCGAGGACCAGCTCTGGGGAGGCGAACTCAGGGCTGCCCAGCAGAGGGTGAACATAGTGGGCGCTGTTGAGCTGCACGGCATCACCGAAGTCTGTGAGCTTGACTATTGGCTGGCCGCTGGCGATGTGGGACACCAGCAGGTTCTCAGGCTGTAACGAGAGCAAAGATTAGCCTCGTGCACAGGATTCTCATTCATTCACTCGTCATCAGGGTTTCTACACGATCGTTCACCACAAAAACAACCTTTTTGTGCCTTCAACGTTTGGAGGAAAATAAAAAAAAGTGAGGACTCACTTTTATGTCCAAGTGTGCTATTCTGCAGTTGTGTAAGTAGTGTAAAGCTTCTAAAACGTTCCTCAAGTAGCAGGCCACCTTCTCCTCAGTCAGATTCCCCCAGCTCACTATGTAGTCCAGCAGACGGCCTTGGTCGGCCCTGAAACCCAAAGTAAAACATCAGGTCGGAGGCATGGCGTGACAGAGCTGCGTATGTAGGGTTTAACTCTGTGTGCACGCTCACATCTCCAGGACCAGGGCGTAGCTGCTGGGAGTTTCATAGGTGTCCATCAGGGTGACTATGTGCGGGTGCTGGAGTCTCTGGAGCAGATTGAGTTCCTGGGTCACTGCGTCTCTCCTCATCAGCTTCTTGTTGACGTGTTTCACAGCCACCGTGCGTTTGGTGCCCCGGTGGTCGCAGCGCTTGACGACAGAGAAACGACCCCTGACGAGAAGACGACACAGTCGCTCCGCTTACTTTATAGTTTTTTGTTGCCGTAACGTTTATATTCTGAATTCTTACTGTCTGTTACCTTCCCAGTTCAACCACCTCACTGTAGTGAGACTCAAAGTTATCCTTCCAGCTCACTCGGACCCCGTCAGTGGACACGGCTGAGACACATGAAAGCAGTTTATTTAGTTGAATTCAATCTGCGGTGGCACTCATCGCATATGTTTCACGTCTGTCTCTGTGCTCACCCAACACTCTGAGGCTAGCTGATGATGTCACACTGCCCAACTCGTTGGTGGCGACACACGTGTAAACGCCATCGTCCTCAGAGGCTACGCCGATTATTCGCAGAGTGGCTTCACCCGTATCACTGAAACAAACACTCCTTTATTCATCTATTCCATCACAACAGGGGTCAGCGTAGCTTGATGGCGACAATACTCAGTCAGCCTTTTACACCCGAGGAGTAAAACCTGCACAGTTTCTTACCTGTAGGCGATGCTGAAGTGTCCGTTGTTAGTGAGGTTGCTCTGGTTGGGCCCTTTCCAGCTGACTGTAGCTCGGGGTCGCCCACAAACCTTACACCTCAGGGTGACGCTCTCTCCGTTGTCACATGTCACATCGCTCAGAGGTACAAGGAACTCTGGGGGAACTGAAGGGAAAGAAGAGATTTGTTTTTGTATTTGTTTGACAGACTTCTGGCTCCTTGCTACAAATCTGTGTAATATCACTTTGAGTGCAGGTTATGGACAATTTGTAGGGAGCAAGTGAGCATCACATGTCCTGCCTCCAGCAGCACCCTCTACCCGGGCACCACACCTAACCTAGCGAGAAATCGTGTGATACAGACAAGCTCCTGCTGTGTGCTGTGGTGACAAAGAGAAACCTGGAACAATGTCGTCGGATCACGTCTGGAGCTCAAACTCACCATCATAGATGTAGTTTGGGTTTAGAAGCTGGAAAAAAAGATAAACAAACATCAACGGTTTGTAACTTCAAGGCATCGCTACACAGTATTGAAGTGAAGTGAAACTCACCTTTACAGAAACTTTATTGGCCAGGCCATCTCTGGACTTCCTGTAACCGTTTTCCAGCTTGGTCTCCTTCTTTGCCTCCTTCTCCTTTTTCTCAGACTTCTTGCGAATACGCAGGGACGTGTGCCAGGATGACGACTTCCTACTAGGAGAATGAAAAAGACGCCAGTGAGCTCAGTGTCTTGATAAAAATGGCAGATGAGAATCTCAAGTGCACATATTATGAATTTGAAAATAAAGTGAACTATAATGACCATCTCCCCCCTTGCTCTTACTTGATGGATCCCTCGGGACAGTCGGGGACAATGGTCGAGGTGTGTCCCAGCACAAACCCGGGGATCCAGCCCTCGGCGGCGGGGCCCTGCTCAGTGGCGGCTCTGAACACCAGGAACATGTTTTGCTGGTTGCTGGCCAAGATCTGGACCACCTCGCCCTGAATGACGCTGATCTCATCCTCCTTCACAGCCGTGTAGTCCTGGGTCACCAACATGGTGGATACGCTACTGCTGCTGCTACTTTCACTCTGCACCACAGGGATGGAAAATGGTAAGAGCAAACTCAGATGGACGTGCAGCGATGACGCATTAAACACGGTCACTTTTTCAAATCTAAAAATCTGGGGTGACATCTCTAGTGAGTGCCACTTTTGATGAGGTAAAGAGAAAAACAAGCGGAGGCTTTGTGAAAACACATTCGAGCGGAAGAAAGACAAAACAGGGATTTATTAATTTCTTCTCGAAAAAGGCTAACTGGATGAAGAAAGGCAGGAATAAGATGAAGTTTTCCATTTCACTCGTCTTTGCTCCGCAGCTCGACGCAAAGACGAGAGGAGAAACGTTAGGCTGGGTGAAAGGATCTCTGAGTACGTTTGCAGGTGAACCGCAAATGTCAGAAGTTAGTTGCAGGAAAAGTACATTTAAGTAACACACCATGAAGACGGCCCAGAAGAAGTCAGGTGTTAGTATAAGCTTTGTTAGAGTTAAGAATCTAGAGACAGCCTTAAAAGATAATCAGTGAAGAGGTGAGCAAGGTCCGCTAGAAAGATTTTGAGCCTGAAAACATGTTGACAGTTGAAGCCTTTGCTAGAGATTGTCCTCAGAAACTGTCTAAAGCTAGAGAGGATGATGCTGAAGAGCAGTGGAGGTTGTCAGAGATGTGTAGTAAGGGACAGATTAGTAGCGCTGGCGGCAGGACAGGAGACAACAAGGCAGACAGGACAGACCGGCACCCCCTCTGCCTCTGTGTTAGTCGGATCAGCACTGGGCAGCAGGTAGTGGTCTTACCCCGTTACTCTGGGTGGACTGGATGGACTGCTCGCTGGCCGATGAGCACGTACTCATGCGGTCGGCCTCCTTGCTGTGCGTGGAGTGTCTGTGGGTTTGGCTCTGATTTGAGCTTTGTCGCACCGGAGTCTCTCCCGCATCTCCTGGGAAGGTGAATGAGCCAGGCCGGCTGGCTGGAGAGCCCGGAATTGAGCTCCAGAATCCAGATCCGGACTTTTGGTTTTGGCCTGGGCTGGGAGGGGGAGGGGGGAGAGTGTCCTTGCCAAAGGCGGGAGTGGCCATGGGGGAGGCCATGGGAGACACGGCTCCTGGCCGTGGTTTAGAAGTGGGTGTGGAGGGCAGAGGCCCAACAGTAGCACGTGGGATGGGGATATAAGCTTGGTCTTCTGTGGTGTGGATAGGGCGCTTGCCCTGCGGGCTGCCCCCCGCAAGAAGCAGAGGAGGAGGGACAGGACGAGGGGACAAACCTGGATCACAAGCGAGTAAAACTCAGACTTCAGTCACATCTTTCACTGGGACAAAGAAGTCAAATTTCACAAGGACAGACAGACGTTTCATACCTGACATCTTATTGGAGCCATCCGGGTCGGCCCCGGGGTGGTGACGCAGGGGTTGGGGCAGGCGGGAGGGTTGCGGGATCCTGGACGGCCGACGAGAGCCACCCTGGGGTCCCGAAGGGATGGAGCTACTCTGAGAGCTTCCACCTCCACTTCCAGGGCCTGCACTAGAACCGCTGTTGCCCCCACCTGGAGCGCCGATGCTGGGCGCACTGCTTGCCCCTACATGGTTCCTCTGATACTCTATTGGTGAGGTCAGAGCTGTGATAAGGTGCAAGAGACAAGGGTGGCCATGTACACAACAGTTCTTTTATATCACCTATAAGTCGTGTGTGTGTGTGTGTGTGTGTGTGTGTGTGTGTGTGTGTGTGTGTGTGTGTGTGTGTGTGTGTGTGTGTGTGTGGTAGCCTACCATTGAGGAAGTTGCGCTGGCTCTCGAGTATTTGGCTGATCTGAAGGGTCCAGACCTCGCGCACCCCTGGATGGGAGGAGTGAAGCACGAAGGACTCCACGGTGCCGTTGGGTGACCGAGAAGTGAGAATGAACTTACAGGGATCACCTTCCACATTCTCCTCCAAACCTAAACAGCTTACCTGGTGTAGAAAAAGAAAACAGGGAAAACACATCAAACACAGTCAGTGGCATGGAAATATTAAGATTTGATCATGTCAACCTTTCCTAAATTTGTATTTGGGCTCAATTTCCTTACTTTCCTCAGTCATACACAAAGGCTTAAAGTTTCACTACAGACAGAAGCAAAAGTTTGAGAAACAAAATCAAATGTCATTAAAAACAGACGTTTTTGGAAATGCTTCACAATAACAGCCCTGAATGAAGGGTTAACACCAACATCACTGTTGGGCTCCATCGAGAATGGTATACTTTATTTTGTCCCAACATCTCAAACACCCCCCCCCACACTTGTGAAAAGTGCTGTTGCAGAGTGAAGTTCAGGATGCATTTTGAGGTTTAACTGCTCTGTTATTGTAAGCGGAGACACGCCGTCCCTCTCACCTTACGCGCAACTGCCTTATAAATTTGTAAATGACTCATCGTAAGGGATGTTTAACAAAGGCAGCTGGGGACCGCACTACTTCTGTCTGTGTTGAGTCCATTTCTACAGTAGAATCAGTGCAAGACAGTCACTTAAAAAGAGCACAAAACTAGGAATAATTAAATCAAGTTAATGAGGAGAAATCCCTTATTGTTAGCATATTAACAGACATTTAGGCGTGGCCCGATCATGCACCTTCATTTTCTTAAATTGGGAAAGTAACAGGTGTACATCCTCCCGACTTAAATCATTACCTTGACGCTGTTCTTATAGAGGAAGCCTGGCAGAGAGAACCCTTTCTTTTTGTCCAGGGGCTCACTAAAGATGACAAGCTGCTCAAACAGGAAAACCCTCCTCTCCTTCATCCGGCCGAGCAGACTGCCGTCGGGGTCGGACACCATGAATGTGTCCTGCAGCAAAAGGCGGCCCTGAGCCACAATCTTCCCCTGCAGGCAGAGAGAGAGAAATGTTAACTCACCCTTTAAGGAAAATGGTCACCGATCACGGGGAAAAAGGATTTCTTACATCAAACCCTTGAAGCCGGCCGACGTTCATCATGTCGTTACACCTTTTCGGAACAATGCACATGACCTCCACTGCTTTCTGGAAGAGTCAGAAATGAACCAGATTGGTATAATCGCTGAAACAGTTGTAAGTTAGTTTTTTAATTTATGTTTTGTATGTTTTTTTGTTTTTTTTAAAGATCTCACGTCCAAATCCAGAGACTCGAGTCCGGCCTTTTTAGAGTGTTTCAGGAAATCCTAAAACAACAACAACAAAACAGTCACAGGTAAAATAATAGCTTTGTGTAACAGCGATGGGCATTCGTATACAGCACAAATATAAAGGGTAAGCAAGCAGCAGCTGGAGCTCTGGCGCCCTCTACTGCATAGTAACAGCCTAACCTTGAGCAGCAGCTGGTACTTCATGATCCTCTGGACTGGCTTGATGAGCAGGTCTGTGATCTGCAGTCTGTGTCCCAGCCGCTGCTTCAGGTCCTACAAAATCAAAAGTGTCTCGTTAATCGTCGCAAAATGAGTTACACCTGAACCTTGAGCTGCAAAAATACCAGAGTCTTACCTCAAAGTAGGTGTCGATATATTCGGACACGATGTGCTCCGACTTGGGCTTGTTCTGACAGTACACTACGTACATGTTTAGTCTCCGTTCCTGGATAGATAAAGCACAATTACACTTTTATCAGAAGTGTGCAAGCAATTACAAAGAAGGCAGGAGCTGGAAATTCCCTGCAGACCAACCTGTTTGAGAAAGAGTGGTCCCAGTCTGTCAGGGTCCTCCAAACACTTCTCCAACTCCCTGAGGAAGAAACTGAGCGACACAGAAACAGAAGTTACTGAAGCGCCGATTCTGGACAGTATGTCTGTCTGTGTCTGTGCGTACGCGCTACATACTCTCTGTGCCAGTCGTAGATTTGATGGATGTTGCCAAACACAATCTTGTCTTTTCCCTTCATATCATCAGGGACACCCTCCTCCTTCATTCTGCTCATGTAGCCCTTATGATGTAAACACATGAAGAATTCACAACAGGAAGTCGTCAAAGCAGAATTCATTTGAAAATTCACCACATAGAAAATGTTTCACTAAACTAACCTCCACCACCAGGCCGAGGTCTCTGACGTAATCTCTCTCCGTCTCCACCAACTCCAGCAGAATGAAACTAGAGCAAGAGAGGAGAGAAACAGATGGCAGACTTAAAATGAGAGCTATAAAGCGTTAGAGCTCCCTAACCATTAGTGTCCTGTTACTATGAGATCGCAGCACACGTACTGTCTTTTTTTGAGGATGCTGGCCCTGCGTTCATCCATTTCTTCAATCGGGGAGGAAGAGGACAGGAGGGAGTTGTCAGAGGGGTTGAAAGAGGGAGAGCTGCTGTCTCCTTGTTCTACAGACAGAGAGCTGGGCCTGTCCTCCAGAGCCTGCGTAAGAAAAGCAGAAAGAAAACAGAAAGAAGTAAAGAGCAGCTTTAATTCAGTGTTTTACCCATCAATGTGTATAGTCTGTTTACATGAAGCAAGCATTCTTTTCTTTATATAAAGTCTCTTAATCCTAATGATTCATAGCTCAGCTTAATAAACAGAATATGCAGAAAAATATATTTAATTTAGCTGATATGAAGCTAACAAACAGTTAATATGATTGAATCAAGCAGAAACTTCCAGAGCTGGAAAACAAAGTAAAAGTCTGCAGTTCCTCCAATGGCCACTTGAGGCAGACTCATTTTCATCATCCTTACTGATTGTTAAATGGTCTCTAAAGCTACTTCTGCTCTTTGTAAACACTGGACTGTACTGTTTTTTTAAACTCTCTTTATCGTTTAGGGCATGTGGACACTTTCAGTGACAGGTATGCTAACGCAGGCTATAGCTGTAGCCTCACCACTTTTACTCAGAGTCACTGAGCTGGACGTTAATGTTCGTGGTTTTTTTGAGCATTTGAATCAAAATTTGGACAAACGATATAATCTCTGTTTGAGAAGTTTACACTTCAGCTTTACTGGGTAAAACACTAGTCTTTTTCTGCATGCAAATTGCTAATCAAGCTTGCTAGCATTAGCTAATAACTTAGCACTCCACCCCCTTCTCTAAATATGTTCACTCCAGGCTCCAAAAACCGACACGATGGCAGTCAAAATGCTGATGCTTCTAAATAAGGATTTGGTAATTGTCATGGTGGCTACGGCCATCTTTTATATACAGTCTGTGGCATCTTCTGTTAAACTTGGACTTTGTTGAGAGAAATTTGTCATAACAAAGGAGTTTGTAAGATCTTGGTAACCAATCAAGGTTGGTGTGAGTATTTGGTACTTCCTACCATCTTGCTTTTGACTAGCTCCTCGATGGCGCTCACCAGCTCAGCGGCACTGGGCGTTTCTGAACTGGACGGGCGGACCGACAGACGAGAAGAGGTCTAGGCAAAAAGCAGAAAGATGAGAGGGAGGAAAACAGACAAGTGTGTGAGAAAAAGAAAAGCCATGCAAGTGTCTAAATTTTGAAGTAATAACTCTCTTTAGGGAAAAAAGGACCACTAAACTTTTCAGAACTGATTCAAGTCTCATCACGCTTTAGAGCAGAAATTTCCATCCTTTCTAAAACAGACATAAGTCTGTTTCTGAGAAATCCTTAAGTTGTAAGAGTTTACAGTTAAAAGTCATGCTGGAGTTTTGATTGAGAATAACTTGAAGACAAGAATAATCTTTTGGTGGTGGCATTTAAGTGGATTTTAGTTGTTGATGCGACCAATGCCTTAGTGAAAATGTTTGTTAAATGTTGTAATCTGAAGAGATTCATCCACGATATGCTCCCTTTAGTGAAACCCCCAGGACAGGGGGCGGGGCTTTTAAAACTCAGGGTTAAAGAAAGTCAAAACGTATATGAACTTCATAAAGCGGCCAATGAAAAGGTTTAAAAACAAAACAAAACATGAGGCTCAAAGTAGGTTGACTGAAATGAAGAGAAGAGAAGAAAAATAGAAGTCTTTGAAATAGTGATGGGCAGAAGGTCAAAAAAAATGGTGATGTGTGACTGAAAGAGGTTTGTGTTGCTTTCTCAGATCATGATCGTGATGATGATGATGATGATGAGAGGCCTTTGGAATAAAGAAAGAATGCTAACAGAGCAAGAATGAAAGAGGTCATATGTAAGTATGCATATATAAAGATATATATAGTTCAGGAGACTCTCACCCTTGCTGTGCTGTGCTTCAAGACATTCCCCAATTAGGTTTTCTGGGTGATGCTGTGTGCCCTTCTGGCCTCGCCAGCATTTAGAGATGCCAATTACTCGCATGGTTAATGAGGTTAACGCACAGAGGGTAAAAGGAGATGAGGACGAGCAGGCGGGGGACGAGTGGGTGGTGAGGAGTTGGGGGAGAGGAAGAAGGGGTGCTTTTGAATTTTCACCTCATTGTGGCCTCTTCGTTAGATTATCCAGCGGGGCTGCTGGGGGCTCTTACCGCTTAATTTTCAGATTTAGATCCACTAATTTTGTGGTCAATCTCAGGCTATGACTGATAAACATGCTGAAAAAAGCTGCAGTCTTGCGCTATTCTAACAGGCTCAAGTTATTATGATGGTAACAAAAAAATATATATTTTAGAGTTGGGGGCTACATGCATCCTCTCATTATGTACATTTTGCTTTAAAGCCCTTGCTCATCCGCCAGGCACCTCTCTGCTCCAGAGGTGCGATCAAAGAAACGAGGCAGAAGTCAAAACATGTAAAGCTTAAAAAAAAATAGAAGAAGAAGAAAAAAAGGGGGGAAAATCTTAAGTAGAGAAATCCAGGAATGTTTAAGAAAAATACAAAAAGGTAGGCAGAGGGACAGAGAAAGGTGCATTTCAAAAAAAGGAGGAAGTCTAAAAAGGAAAAAGGAAGAAGAAAAAAAGCTTGTATCTTCATGTTTCAGGTTTTAGAAAATTTAAAGTTGAAGAGTAAGGGGGGGAAAAAAGATAGAGAACTGAAGAAGTGACCGAGGGAAGAGACAGAAGGGGAAGAGCGGGACACTTCAGATGGAGAGGTATGGAAACTGAGACAAAGCAAAGACAGGACATAAATCAAGGTAATGCTACAGCATGGAAAACAGCAAACAATACAACCAGGAAACAAAACAAAAAAAGAGAAACAGAAATTAGTGTCAGAGGAGTCTCCACTTGAGTCGAGGAGGAAACGTGGGCTGCGTGAGACTTTGCATTGCTTTCTGTTTTAGAAGAGAGGGGAGAATATGATGCAACACGCCAAGATAAAATGTTACGCACAAGTGAAACTAAGGCTCACTTAAACCGTGTCAGGAAATGCGGGAGAAACTTAAATGAGTGAAAGTGTTTTCCAGAAGCCAACGACTGCAGCTGTTACACCACCTCTTACACCAACCACGGGCCTCGGCCAGCGAACACATGGGGGTTTGATTTGGTTGCAGATTTAAAATGAATACTTACTAGATCAAAAATAAACTCATTAAAAAAAAACTTTGAAGGGGGTTTATTGTTGAATTCTGTAAGTAAAATGAGCAGTAGTGTTTCCTTTAGGACACACTTCTATTAGAAAGCACACAATGCAGGCAGCTACAGATGACTTCAGATACACGTCTCATCACTTTGAGGAAAACAAGTCAACTTTTCATGGGGCAGAATTTTGTGGATAGTAAATGAAACGCTTTCTAACACTGTCATAAATACTGAAGACAAAATCTGTGTGACTGTTTGAGAGTTCAGAACACAAAGCACGTCAGCAGTTTCCAGATCAACACAATCCTAAAAAGCAAACCTCACAACATGATTCTTCATGTCCTTTCTAAACCTACAATCTTAAAGAATGATGCGAGCTGAAAAGCTGATTACGTCTGGTTCCCCGGGTCCCCCGCTGTAACGCCCTAACTCTCCTCACCTTGTCATCCTGTGAGTCTGGCTGCAGCAAGCTATGCTGCTGGATGGCCATAGGTGGAGGCAGAGGTACCGAGTCCGCACCCTCCTCGCCCTCCTCCTCTCCGCAGCTCTGCATTCCCGAAGAACTGGACTTGGACAGCGTACCGCTCGACAGGCCCTCGTTACGAACCCTCTGCAACACACGAGGACGGCAAAGCGCCACTTAACTCTTTTGTAACAGGTTTGAGGACGACACAGAGCGTCAAGCGTTCTGCATCCACCCACCTCCTCCAAAGTTTCATCCTGAGGCGTAGCAGCACTGTCGTCCGAGTCTTTCTGAGAGCCTATCGTCATCTCTCCGCTCTTCCTCACCTCGCGGTTCTTCTTGTGCTTGTGGGCCAGCTTCTTCACGTGGCCGTCTGCCTTACCGCTGCTTAGCCGTCGCACCGGGCTGGTCAGCCACTTCCGTAGCGTGTTACCTAAGAAACCACACACACAAAGCCCAGGTTAAAGTTAATTCACCAAAACTACAGCGCACAGATCTACACCTACAGTTGTCAGCTTCATCACTTTGTTCCTCAGTTTGAAATTTAAAATACTTTATACTTTTCAGATTTTTTTTTTCATAGTCTTTCAAATAAAGATGGCGATAGAAGGCACTGGTGAGCTCACCTGGTCGTTTAGGACCTGGGGAGGTGTGGGAGCCGATGCCGTGACCGGGCTGCAGTGTAGCAGAGGAACCTGGCATGATGGAGTCGTTGCTGCACACTGACAGTGTGTCTGTGAAATACACAGCTGCAAGTGAAAACAAGCCCCGTGATGCACACTTTCAGAAATGAGACCAAAAACCACAGCTGTACTCAAGAAAGACAGAAAACAATGCAGTCATTTCAAAATTTAAAGCATATTTTTTTAATATTATTAATTTTTGTAGACAGCAAATCAGAATTATCAGCATGAATCTTATTATCTGATTTTGAATATGATGCCAGTATGTTCCCAAAAAACATCTGGAAACTGAGGAGACCAAATGTTGCAGCTTTCAAAGTGAAATGTTTAGAAATGCCCAGGATTTCAGCTGCTAACCTGCCTGCATTCTAGTCCTTTTACTGCACAGCCAATGTGTGTAATATGTGCAGTGCATGGTTTGGTATCGTTTTGCTGAAATAAGACAGATCTTCTCTAAAATCATCACTATAATAATCAGCGTGAGCTAGATGGCAGCAAAAAAAAGTATATAGTTATTCAGCATTAATGGTGCCATCACAAATATGTGTGTTACCATGGCAACATGGATGCACACTTGGGTTTTCTACACTTAATTATATGAGTGACTTTTTGCCAGTGAAGCAAACTAGTTTAAATTTTTGCACCTTTGTGATTGAAGATGCCTTCCATCTCCATGGAGGACCTGGAATGGGCGATGCAGAGCATGGAGCAGGGCACCAAGCCCTCCTGGGCAGGAGAGCGGTCCGTGGTCCTGACCAGGCACCAGTCCGGTTTGTCGTGACAGCGCTCCAGAACCTCCACCGTCTGACCCCGCCGCACCGTCAGCTCGTTGCTGTTGCTGGCCATGAAGTCATGTATGACCACAGTCAGCTCACAGCCGCCAGAGAGCTGTGGAAGACGAAACCGTCACTGAGACCCTTGCTCCATATGACATTTGTTTTTCAATCTGATGACTTCAGAAGATGTGAAGACTAGGCATCATTTCTGACCTGTGTGTGTGAGTTCTCACCTTGTCGCTGTCCAGTGTGTTCTGAGAGGTGCGTGATGCCAGAGAGATGGTGTCTGGTTGGCTGCTGCCTTCACCCTGACTGTCCAGGTCTTCTCCATCCCTAACAGGAGCACACACGATCAATAAAAACTACAATTTTTCTTTCCTTCTTGTATAAAAACAGTAAGATAAACTTCAGATATGCTGATTAAAGTCCAGTTCGTAGATAAATCCCCAGTCAGAGCTGTGTTTACCTTCGTCCCTTGTGGTGTTTGGTGGCGGCTGTTTTGGGAATATGAATGGGTTCTTTAAGTGCTCCTCTCAGGTGAATGGTGCGCTCTTGGATCACCTCTCTGATGTGTTTGATCCAGTCTTGCTTGTTCTCAATGCTGGATGCCTGTTATCGGCAGTCAATCATTGTCAAGAAGGCAAAGCTTGTCAAAAAAACCCTGTAATCCTTGATTTGAATTCTTGATTCACACATGTCTGATCTCTTAATACGTTACAAAGTCATTCTTTCACATATATATTTTACTCAGATTCTCTCCGCCTGTAAATGCCTAACACAGTGGCTTCCCTTCATTTATTTTTGTACAGCCACTGCAGCAGCTCTCATAAATGAAGAACCACTTCCTCAACACCACCCACCATCTGAATAATCTGAGTTAAAGTGGATGTTACTTAATGTATTAGTCATACAAATATGAACAAGTGAACAGTCGGTGTTTAGGTTTACTTTACTACCCTCATTTGGGAATCACCTCTATTGATTATTATGTACCTTTCAGGTCTGGAGATGTGATGTTGCCAAGGTTACAGAGGCTTTACGCTAAAGCTCAAATATGCTGCTTTTACCCATTTACACTAAGCTAACTTTAAGACTTTAGAAAAATGGTTGAGGGCTGTGTTGTGGGATTGTTTGTACTCACCATGGCTCCATGTTTGGATCCCTGACTTAGCTTTGAATTTAAAATATAAAAAAGGGAATTTCACTGGTTTGTTTTTAGAAGGTGTACAGGACATTTTACAAGCTGACAGAATGATTTGAAATGATAGAAGTGCACAACACTGACATCTTGGTTTGACAGTATAATGAAGGCCAATAAGATGCCTAGTGAATAATAATGGATAGTGTGTGTGTGTGTGTGTGTGTGTGTGTGTGTGTGTCTGTGTGTGTGTGTGGTTAGTAACAAGACACACCTAATTTACAATGCACATAACACATGACTGCTTCTCAGTGGTTAGTGTGGTAGTCAGTGTGTATTTAAATGTTGAAATGCTCAGTACTGAACGTGCTAGGACTCTGGCTTCATGCTGGTCCAACAGCTGACAAGTTTGAATCCATCTGTGACACTACTCAGCAGGGAGAAGTCTTAACATGGGCGATTCAGATATTTAGAAAAATTAATTAAAAACTTCAACAGTGGCAGTAAATCGTTTTAAGAATATATATTTTTGTGGTGGAGAAGGATCGCTAAGTGGCTGCTTCGATAAAGCGGCAGCGAGCCAGGCTGGGCGATTGTGGGCGTTCAGGGGCTGAATCAGTATCACCAGCGTTGGTGGAAGCATGTCGGCCCACATAGAGAATTAGAGATACAAACATCCACAGAAAACACAGCCCCAGATATACACATGTGTGCCGTGTTTTGTTAACAGATGGAACAAAAGCCGAAATCTAACCAGGCTGGAAGACGAAAAGGAAGGAAGGAAGGAAGGAAGGAGACAGAAGAGTGACTACAGAAAGCTTCTCAGCCACCCTGAAGCTGCTCATGCATTTAAACAGGACAGAAGAGAGGACAGCAGAGATAAGAAGAAAAATAGAAAAGGGTTGAATGTGGAGAGGAAACTGGGTTAGACCAATATTTATGCTTTCTGTACACTGACGTGGAACATTAAGAGATTTTCACTGCTAGTATTTGGACTTTTATCGAGACTTTTAGTCCTTACTTATTCATCAGAATTGCTTCAGGAAGCCATATTGGTCTAACGCAAAAGGAGGAGGAGTCTGAGAAGCAAGGAGGAGGAGCGTTTTACCTTGAGTACAATCTTGTTGTCAGAGGTTGGGGTGCGTCCCACCCATAGAGCAAACTTACAGGGGTCTCCTTCAACGTGTTCAGTCACCCCCAACTCTGATGTCTGTAAGGAAGAGTAATATGAGAAAACGTAAACCTTCCTTTGTGAGTGCTCACCGCGTGCGCCGGCTGTCAAATCACTTTACTTTTGTAATCGTGTAAAGCGCTGAGGTCTCCATAAGCACAAAAATGCTCCTGATTTCACCACTGTGCACTTACAAAGAGTTTGCTCTTATAGATGTATTTGCTCCTGCCATTTGAGTCTTTGACCTCCTTGCTGAAAACAAGAGACATCTCAAAGAGGAAGAGGTGACGCTCTCGTCCCTTTCGGATCAGAGTCTTTGGATCCCAGACCTGGAATGAATCCTGGAGAATGAGCTCGCCCTGCGACTCGATGTTTTCATCAAAACCTGGAGAAAGAGGTCAGAGGACGACTTGATAAAAAATCAGCTTTAAAGACTAAACACACAAAGTTTTGCTGTGAAATGAAAGCTAATAGTACAAATACAGAATCAGTGACTGACCTTCCAGCATAGAGAGGTGCATGGCATCGTTGGCTTTCTTGGGAACACTGAGCATCACCTCCAGGCCGTCCTTGATCTCTCCTTTACCTTCTTCGCAGCACGTCAGCAGCTCCTAAACAGGACGCGGGCACAGAAACCATGACAACAGGAACCATGGAGACGCTCATCACGAGCATCACTTCTTTTTTTTTTTTGCTGTGGTGGCTTACCTTCAGCAGGAGCTGATACTTGGTGATTCTCTGCACTGGCTTGATCAGATAAGACGAGATGGAGTTGGCCAGTCGGTGCCGTTGTTGAATTTCCTGTCATTAACAGAGGAGAACGGTGAGGTGACTGACTGCACGTGATTGACATTCAGGCTCATCTCAGTGATCAAAGGTGGTACTCACATCAAAGTAGTTGCCAGCATGCTCCAGTATGAGCTGGGTGGAGTCTGGTTTGTTCTTACAGTAGTTCACATACATCTGGAACTTATCGGCCTTGAACAAGAAAGAAACAGACAATGATGAAAAATTATCACCCATCACATCTCAGCTTATGAACCATGTTTCTTACTTCCAGAAATATTAAAGGGGACCATTGATACTCATTTCCAGCTCTGTATTTTTTTTTTTTTTTTTGGACACCGCTGGGAATATGTCTGCACGAGCGACTATTCAAAATAACCTTAATTTATTCTGAAACAAGCCATTTATGTCCCTTTCTTTTTGCTTTAAGCCAACCTTCTTCTGATTGGCTACCCCTTGTAAACAGAAGGTTAGAAGAGCAGGTGGGTGGGGCTTCTGTGCTCACAGCCAGAGCTATGTGCCTGAGATGACATCACACAGAGCCAGGAGTAGAAAAAAAAGCTTACATGGATTACTTGGCCATTTAATATAAGCACCCACTGTTGATTCAGACATCTAAAAGCACACTTACACAGTACAAAATACATTTCTCTTGAAGACAATAATACATACCCATGTGACGAAGCAATGCCCAACATCCTCTGGTAGCTGCTCATATTTTTCCAACTCTTTGAGGAAGATGCTGATGGAAAGAAAATAGAGAGAAACCAGAAGAAAAGATTAGATCTTTCTCTAATGAATGAAAAATAGTGGAAGGAGGACATGTTTCTTACTTGTGGTGGAATTCATAAAGGTCTTGCATGTTTCCAAAGATGATGTGCTCCTTGTTAATGATCCCTGGAGGAATCTCCTCCACTCCACTGGTCATCTCCCACAGGTAGGTCTGCATTGGAGGAAAGAGGAGATCATAACTATAAGAGTAATAATGTTTTTTTTTTAAAACAAAAACATAACAGGATTCTGAAACACTTTTAAATTCGTTGAAAAGTTGTTGCACAACTCTGGCACTAAGCAGGTTAACAGTGGTGGGTTGACAAGCTGAACTTACATCCATGCACTCCCGCAGGTCTCGCACGTAGGCTTTTTCTGTCTGAATCAGCTCTGCCATGATGAACCTAAACACACACAAAACACACAGCGACACAAATTAGCAATTTTCATACCATCCTTGTTCATGTGGTGATAAATCAGCATGCCAGCAGCTCCCTTTCTGCCCGTCGACTTCATCCATTTACATTAATGAACGATGACTTATGGGCCATAAGACTTGGTCATAAAGCAAGCCATGAATGACGGAAATCATGCTCGTGATTTGTGCCGCTCATATAAAAATTATGCAGGCGCTTTTTCCTGGACTGTGTGCGTCGACTCATTTGTCCTGTGCCGCAGCCCGACGGTTCAGTCTGCAGTTTTTGTGCTGGCACAGCAGAGAAGAGGCCGGACCGAGGAGCGTAAATCAAGCTGGTTCATTATGTATATACATTTACACTGAGCTCCTCTTCCAGCTATTGACCAGGTTCAGTGCTGACACTGCTGTGGACAGGGACACTGATGGGTAACCTGCTCATAATCTGTTAACTGTTGAGTGCTCTGAGGTAATAAAACATTTTGCAACAAGTGGGGAAAAAAAAAAAAAAATGCTGACTTACAACAAAGAGCAGCTTTTAACTACTAAGTGCTAAACAATTCACCAGGCATGACCTGGAGCACTTTCTAATTTGTTAAATAAGAATTATTCTTCATCTATCAATTCTTCTGCTTTTCTGATATTATAAAGCAGGAGGTGGCGACGTACTCCTTTCTGCGTGCAGATTTACGTTTCTCCTCATTCAACTCATGAGCGGCAGCATCCCTCAGCTTGACCTCTGACCCCGGAGCCGTGGCTGGGATGATGTCCAGCTGGAGATCCTTGCTCTGACATGGAGAGAAGTGAAAGTTTAGGTTTTGGGGTACTGAGCGAGCAGAGCTGCCTAGCGAAAAACATGAGCCCTCACCGCCTTGTTGGAGTCGGAGCAGATGCCCAGGGCTTTCTCAAGACTGCAGCGGTACTTGTCCATGCGCAGTGAAAAGTCTCGATAGCGCTTGTCCACAGCTGTCACCCATTTTTTGATCTCCCCTGCATGACTGTGGCCTTTCTCGCAGAAACCATCGGCCAGCTGGATCAGCAGCTTCACACGCTCCTTGGTTTGCTAAGAAGGAAAGAAACAGAGCCAGTGTGATCCTCGTGCACATGCATGCAAACATCAGCACGAGGTTTCTGCGCGCGTTTGTGAGCCCAACCTTGGCTGTGATGTGGAATTCCTCATGTTCCTTCAGCAGCTCCTGTGTGTGATGGATACTTGAGCCTGTGGATGTGTGTGTGGACAGGTAAAACTCCCCAGTGTCGTGAATCCACTCCAGAGCCTTAAAAACACACAGAGCGCGATTTAATGTCGCAAGCAGAGTGTGTAGATGCGTCGCTGTAAAATTGTAGCGTCTGCTTTGCGTACCTGTTTGGCGCTACGTTCAAACACCACGTACTGCTGGCACTGATCCAGCCTGCGTTTCTTCATGGTCCAGAAGTGGAGAACGCGGTTCTCTCTTTGCAGCAGCTCATTAAGGATGTCTACACACAAAACAGGAAGAAAGAAATTTAGCCCAAACGGTAAAATCAGCAACGCATGTTAACAAACCAGGTTGGTACAGGACCTTCCTGCAGCCACAGTGCAAAGTGCTCACTTGATGCACTAAGAACCATTTTGCTCATTCTCCCCTCGCTATAATTTGGCTCAGTGCTCGTCACCACAGCTCTGCATGTCATTGCTCTGAGTAAGCTGGGTCAGGATTTCCCAGCATCACCCGCGGTGTTCCACACATGTTTGTAAGTTATCTTTTTATACAAGTGATGGACGCTGTGCTCCTACTTCAGGAGGTTTTGATCATCAGATTCGTTCTCAGTGTTTGGACTTCTCTGTTCACATTACAAGCACTTTCATATACTGTCATCATCTTTGAGTACTTGTATTTTTATAAATATTTTTTCATTTGAATACTTTTGAATATTTTTTTTCCAATTTGGTTTAGTTTCAGTTTCTAGAGTGGATTAAATTGTTTCGGTTTGTTTACTGTTAATGTTCATAATGATACATTTTTTCTTAATTCTAATACGGAGGAACAAATGCAGACTAAACCAGCAGCCATGTAACTGATTATTTTCTGCCACTGACTGAAGTTTTATTTTTTTAAACAATGGTGAAAAAACCTGAAAGAGGTCTGTCTTCGGACATTCTAGAAGATTGACCGCACCAAGTGAATGATTTACCGTTACTATAATGTTAAATAATTCACATGTAACAATATCAACAACACCAAGATACAATAAAAGTGCCTTCCTATTACAGCATCACATCTACAGGAGGTGCTCGGCGACCCCGCTCTGTGACTTGTTGCAACAATGCCATCCTATTACAGCATCACGCTTGTATTCTTGTATTTAGTAGCCCAATACTTTTGCCCCTAAAGTGCATCTAGTACAGCTGCTCGACTGTGAACCGGCTCCGGTGATCTGAGTTCTCAGTGTAGCAGCAGGTAAGCTTCAGCCTCTGGGATCAAATCAAATCAAACGTAATCTCTGCAGAAACCTCCCATGGTGGATTAACTGCTTTAACAAGCACACAATTTAAGTCTCAGTTAGTTCAAATTTGTGTTTATGGTGTTTTAGTGCCTCCACGTCAATAGCAGGGGAAAACAAACATTCATCTTCTTCTGGTGTCAGAAGGAGAAGTAAGCGCACAGTTGGTGTCCATCTTCTGTATTATGCGCCGCTTTTAAATACGTCTCAATGTGATTCAAATTCAAAAGAAGGGTAAAACCAACTTTTACAGGTCTAGAAGCTGTTGATTAGACAGTCTGAATGACGTTTAACATGTTTTCTTTACTCACTTTTGACCTGCTGTTCTGGTGCTTTGACGTGGCTCAGCATCCCGGGCATGTTAACACTGTTCCTGTGCATGTACTTGAGGAAGACATCCGCATTTCTTCTTGCCAGCGTGCACGCCTAATTGAAACGTAAAACACGCAGAGTAAGATCAGACGTGTGAGTTAAAGCTTTGCTCCGCTTTGATCTGACTCATTCTCTGTGTGTGTGTGTGTGGGAGTGTGTGTTACTTTTAGGAAGGCCTCCTTCTGCTCCAGGTGCTTGCTGATCATGGGGCTGACGTGGTCTGTTTCACAGTTGGGTCCCAGTTTGTCAGCTCCTCCACACCAGTCCTCCTCTCTCTTGTACTCTTGCTCCAAGCTCTCCAACACACTGCACACCTGTGTGAGAGAAACGTGCAGTCAGTCGTGTTTGTGTGGACTGTCGACTCACGGTAAACACAAGTCTTCTCTCATACCTGCTCAGAGGTCTTGTAGAAGGCAACGGAGGCATTGACAAGCTTGAGTCGGTCCTCCATCTTCAGCATGAGCTGTTGCCAGTGTGAAGCCACGCTCTCGGCACAGTCTCTGATCAGGTCCATGTCGTAGTGGTTGGCCTGAAGCAGAGCCTCTGCTTTCTGCTGAACCTGCAGGGCACTCTGGTGTGTTTTCTGCAGAAAGGGGAGACGTGGGGAAAAGATCTCGGTTACAGCCGGTCAAAGAAAAGGAGAAATCTAGCTTCAAACGGGCTGATGGGATAACTCATAAACTCTGTCACCTCAATAGCGTGCTGAAATTGTTCGTGTTCCCTCTGCAGTTGCTCGGCTTCCTGCAGGGAGCTGGCTGTTATCAGACCGGCGTTCAGCATCGACTCGCCATTTCGAATCCAACCCAGAACCTGTAAGAGAGACAGAGAGAGCTTTCTCTCAGAGAACTTGTAGATTTCTTGGTATTCTGCAGTTTGATCTTAACCTGCAGATGGCGCCTTGCTGCAGGTATGTGACCAAGCATTTTACCTGCTTGACTTCTGCCTGCAGGTGTCTCAGCTGGACACACTGCTCCAGGTGTCTGCGGTGCTGCTCAGCTGCTAAATCGAGCTCTTGCTGCTTTTCGTGAAGGAACTCCAGCAAGTCCTGAACCCGCGTGGCCATGTCGACATCCCGATCACACAGCAGCTCCACACCTGGATGGAAGACGCATAACCGTATAAGACGTGGTGTGCAGCAGCAAGTCAAATAACGTCCCTGACAGTCTTAATTATCAGCCACGTGTGTATTCATTAAAATTCATGTTTAATACACGTGGCGTGGTGTAACCGTTCCTTGTGCCGTTTTACAGAGCACCTATTAGCATGTGAGATCACAGGTGAGTTATTATAGTTAGTGAGTGGGTGCCTCTCATCACAAATGCTGACTGAATCTGACCTGCGACACCTACACAGCATCAATATTAAAACTAACGTAGCCAACACAAAAATCTGTGCATCAGCAGCAGCCAGCATGAGCTACATCCTGACTACACCCTCAGATGGAAGATGACCGAGGTCTGAGGGAGGCCACCGGGCGACAGTCAAACACCTCCACAGTTTTACTTTACAAGCAGTAACGGTAGATGAAGAGCTGGAAATAAGAAAATGGAGTCTGCGGAGCGGACTCACCAGAGGCCTGGACTTCGTTGACATACTGCAGCAGCTCCTGGCCCTGGTGGATCACATCGAAGGTGAGGTTGTTCATGGTCAAGGCCTTGTCAGCGTGGTGCTGGAGCCTCTGCTCGGCCAGCGTCAGGTCCTCCGTGTCAAAATCATTCATCTGACCTGTCAGCTCCTCGTTCCACGACTCCAGGTCAGAGATGATCTGAGGAGGGGAGCGATGTCATTTAAAGGAAGCGTAGTATTGAGTAGCATTAGTGAGTCACGAGTCTGTGAGGA
>VURO01019261.1:39273-55670 GCA_015108175.1 Pelvicachromis taeniatus
CACGAGTCTGTGAGGATGCTGCACTAAGGCACAATGCTGCGTGGGCAGATGTATTTCATACAAATTACATGCATTATTCATTCCAAATGGAAAATACTTTAAAAAAAACAAACAAAAAAAAACATGTGAACAATATAGTTTCACTTAAACATTTGAAAAAAGAAACACAGGCTGTTCTATTCTGTGTCCACACGCAACTGTCTTTGTACTTGAAGCACCCGTGACCTCATTTTCAGAGCTATCGAGGGATTATTGTTGCTTAGCTACAAAAAACGGTTTCTAGTGCTTCTGCATTCCTTCTTTGTGGACATCAGGTCTCTACAGTTCGCTTAAGACATGTCTGTTTAAACATACTTATAATGGCAGAGAACTGGTCTGTCACTGACAACAGTTCAATTTCTCCTCCACCCGTCTTGACAGTGTTTGATGTCCTAATCCCCTCCTCTTTCTTTCAATATTTACCTCTTGAAAGCCTACTAGGAGCAAGCACTGAAGCTCTTTAGCGAATGGAGCAGTTTCTGTCATGTTTCAGACCTGCTATTCAAACAAAATGACTGCGTTTGAATCAGTCTAACCTTGGAAAAAACACAAACTATTCTAATGATCCTCAATCCACGTTTACTTGTATATAGTGAGGTGTCAAAACTCGTTATTAAGGGTACAGGGGAGGTCTTCTAATGTCATCTTTATGGGTGAAAGTTCATTTGATTAGCTGATGAGAGAGAAGTGACACCGATCAGTTGTAGCTGAACCATTTGCGGCTAAAAGTGCAGCGAGTGAGGCTGAACAGAGTTTGTTTCATACACACAGCTTCCTGTGGAAACAAACCCATCCACCTACAAGGACTCACATCAATGGCATCCCTCTCAAAGATGCGGAGCTGCAGGAAGAGCTCCAGTTTGATCTTCCTCTCCTGGAAGAGCTCCTCCATCTGCGCCTGGGCTTCATCCAGCTGCTGGAGGACGCTCTCGATGTGGTTGATGGAGCTGTTGTGGGGCGTCTTGTTGCTGGAGATGGCAGAGTCCCTGCAACACAAATGTGATGAAGTGTTGACCATAAAAAAAACTGAAGCAGAGCAGCTTTAAAGGGACACCGCAGCACAACATGGAGACCCATTGTGTCGATATACTGTCTTATATCAGGCTTTAGTTAAGCCCCTCAGTTCACCCAGACCACAAGCAGCTGTCCCTTTATGTTTTCCTTCTTCTGATTGGCTGCCCCTCTTAAACAGAAGGGTTGAATGAATCCCGAGTGAGACTTCTGTGCCGTTTATGTTGGTGAGGGGACAATATTTGGGATATCCGCTCACTTACACCACACAGAGCAAAGAGCAGAAGAAACTGAAGTGGTGTGTAATTATATATTCAATACACACATTTAAAACTGTGGCCATGTTTTATAGGAGCACCCAGCATCGTGACAGCGCATTATATTAGCAGAAAATATGGAAACCCCAAAGTGACCACTTTAACATGATTCATTATTATTTTTGACTCATTATTAGTTTTTTTGGTTCCCTTTGTCCTTCATTTTTGCAACAATATATTTCAGTCTTTGAAATCCCCCAGCCTGTCAGCAGTCTTAAATGGATGTGATTACTTAATGAGAAAGATTTCTAGTCCATAACACAGCACTGGAGACAAAAATAGCAACATATATTTTACTGTATCGCCACAAAGGAAAATTGAAGACTTGCATTTAATCCATCAAGCTGGGAATAAATTACGACAAAACTTTAAACCTACACAGAACTGTTAATTAATGTGAACATTAAATTGAATAAATAAATCAGATGAGCAAGCACTTGGCAACAGTGGAAAGGAAAAACTCCCGTTTAACAGGAAGAAAAATCCAGCAGAACCATAACCATGATCAGAGCTGCGATCGGTTGAGGGGGAGGGGAGGCAGACGGCACAAAAGAGAGCCAGAGATTAATAATAACTACTGATTAAAAGCAGAGAGGTGTATGACTGAGAGTGAAACTGGCTCATGGGAAGCCCCCAGCAGCCTAAGACTATTGCAGCATTACTAAGGGGGGAGTTTAGTGTCACCTGAAAAGTACATGTGTCTGTGTCCCGATTTCAAACTGGCAGCTGGTTCCACAAAACCTCCTAAGCTCTTTTTAAAGAGAAGGAATATTTCATATTTTCAGGGATTTTAGAGCCAGAAAAAAAATAATATTGTATTCATCACAAGAGGTGAATAAATTAATTTTTAAAATACACATTAGTGGCAACTGTGGACCCAGTCCCAGCCTTTCACAGCTCTCACAGGGTTTCATACAGGGTGCACTCTCAACCAGATGCCAATCATTCAAATTAAAACGGCCTAAATCGCTCCAAAGCGTACACGTAGAGTGGGCACCGGGGTTTGCAAAGAAAGTGAAGCAGCTCATACAGATTCTGACTCATCAGTCTCACAGATACACGTATGATGCACAAACATGCAAACAACAGTTTTTGAGAGGCTAAATATGAGTAAGCAAAGATTCAGAGTTCAGGTGTGTTCTGATTGGCTGATCACGCTGGTTAATCTGTGCAGCGGGTGCAGTCCTAGTCCTGCTCACACTCCTAAGCAGAAGGTGTGTGGAGTTACAGTTGCCTCCTGGGGAGAGTGTCACACCATTGGACACACATTTTTAAAAGCAGCGTTATGTAAGACTTCACCGTGGAGCCAATACACAGTGGAGAGCGCGCAATGGAGAGAAAGAATAGGGGGGGGGAAAAGGGGGGAGGGAGGAAGAAGAGGGACTGGAACGTCCTCTGCATAAAAATAAAGCTGGATAATGAGGGTCAACTGGATCCTCTTCTTCAACACCGCCTCTCAGCTTTCTTCGTCGCTTTTCACGCACCGCCATTAACGTCTTCAAAATGACACATATTGAATATTTTGAGCTTTCGCCACAAATTTGAATTCCAAACTCATCCCCAGTTAAATTTCCCTGCCAAAACTACAACTGAGAAAAAAAAAACGGGAAGAGTACTATTACATAAGGAGACATGATTTTTTCTTTCCCTCCTTGTCTTGACACGTTTTAATATCCCTGCATATACGTGGGCAGAACATGTGCACCATTATCTGTTACTAGCAGCTGAACGGATTTTAAGGATCGCTTGGATTCCATTACTTTTGCATCAGAACATCTTTGCTTTGAGAGAGTCTGTACTTGAAATGCAGCATCGTTTGCGCTACCTGAGCTGCTGGATGAGGTCCTCTCCCTCCTTGATGACGTTGACGGTGACCTGCAGCGTGGTCTGCTGCTGCTGACCAAAGCGCTTGATCAGATCCTGGACGGCCTCCACAGACTCGGCGTAAACGTCGTCCAGCAGCTCCTTCTGGAGCTCCTCCAGCCATGTCCACAACTAGTAGAAGGGATGTCAGATTTTTTTTAGAAACCTTATTTTGCTCAATTCCAAGTAAACTGGTCTAATGACTTATCCACCGGGTTTCTGGTAAGTGTCATACACTGCCTGTGTGACACCTCTGTTTTGGTCAACACTCATGTGTCACCCTGAATACAGCATACATTTATCGACTTTTCTCTGTTACAAACAGCGATTATCAGAACTTCAAGAGAGGACAGTATTGCCACTGACCAAGTCCTCTCACCAGTTTCAACAGTGTTAATCGCACAAAATATAAACATTTCACCTGGTAATTATTTCCCTCTTGCTCAGAGAGCCCTGTGAAAGCTCTCAACCACACACACACGCAGCCCACCATCCACTTCAACATTATGTCATCCTTCCTGCCCACCTCTTTGACGTGCGTGTGGAAGGCGACAGACATGTCCAGCAGGACTTTGCGCTGCTCCACGCGGCGAACAAAGTCTTGGATCCTGTCTTCGAGCTGGTGGGCGGCCTGATAGATCTCCTCTGGGTCGCACTCTCCTGTCTGGGCCAGCTGCTCGGCCGCCTCCAGCAGCTTGTCTGCATTGGTGTAGGTATTCTACACAGAGGCCGGAGGTAGAGGGGGAGACGGATTAACTTAAGAAGGCCGTGTAAAACAAGCGCAATGCATTTCGAAGATGGGCAGAGAGAGAGAGAGAAACCATGCAGGCAGAGACAAAAATGAAAAACAGGAAATGAAGACGTGTATGCTGATGAAATCAGTGATAGCAGAGCTTCACAGAAATAGGTAGTGGAAGGAAACAGATATAGACATGAAGGGGACATAAAAAGAAAGACGCAGAAACAAATGGCTGTGTTAGGGTGCAAGGTCAACAGGTTGATAATATTTTCTGGTTAAAGTTAATGAGGCTGTTGGGAGTATTCTACACTACTAGTGTGGAAATATAAAAGCATTATAGCTGTAACAAATGCAAAATATAGTATTAATAAGTGTATGCATTTTTAGTGTATACTGATGGGTATACACTAAGTAATATTTTACCAGAGCAGCTAGTAAAAAGGAAAAACTAACAGTGCCTTTCATACTCGCTTAATAATATAAACATATAAAGTATGCAGCAACTGAAGGTGTATATATGCAAGGAGAGAGCAGGCACACACAGATGTAGAAGGTGCACACTACTGGTGTGTTTATGTAAACACTTTTGTTTTTTTTTTAGTACACTTAATACAACATCTCAACCATATATGGCAGTAACTGAAGAGTCATGGGGTGAGCTGGTACTAAAAGACATTTTTACTGCAAACAGCTGCAGGCGCAAGCAGCAAGACTGTGTACACCTGTGTGCAGCAGGTATGTCTACACATTACATTTGTGTGAAATTGTGACAAACCTACTGAGAGCTGATCTAGTTTGTAATGTTAAAAAAAATGGTTTGAACAGCTAACATCAAGGCTAAAACTTGACTTTGGCCAAACGCCTTCACAAAATGCTGTGAATGTGTTCAATTTTTACCCGGGACAAATGCTGCTCATAAGAAATTATTAAAAAATAAATAAATAATAGACTAAATTTAACACTAAAACTAATAAAACCAACGATGTCAAACAATAAAACCTAGAAACTAAGTAATTTTAAACAAAAACCAAAGCATCTCTGCTAGCTTGAATAGCTAATACTTTACATTAGAAAACTAAAACTAATAAGCGTTAGCATAGCTGACATTTGCTATCCCTTAACTTTTTTTTTTGGGTTAGAGTGTCTTTCACTAATAGCGAAATGCCTAAAGGTAGTAAATAATAGTAACATGGAGACAACACAGTAGAACACATTACAGTGGCACAAGAAGAAGAACAGAGCACAGAAACAATAAAGACACTTGCAATGCAGCGACACATCCGTTTAAGCCTGACAAGAGGGGCAGGAATCAAGCTACCTGTGCCACTTCCTCAAAGTCTTCATGGCGTTTCTGGAGAGCTCGGGCTCGGTGGAGAGACTTTCCCACCCCTGTGTGTTTGCTGAGGAAGGCCTCGCCATGGTTTTCTATCCAGTCCAAAACCTGTGCAAAGATCACATTACCCACTGTGAAATCTACCCTGTGAAACGTGTAAACCACAAGGGGGCGCACTGACTTGGTATTAAGTGCCACAAGTGTTAATGATCAAAACTGTACATGAGAGCAAAGGAATGGCAGAAATAACCGTTTGCTTGATTAACAGGAGCCACGGCACTGAGCCGTTCTTTGCACGCTCCCCTCTCTGCACTTTGTCCTTCACAGGATGAACAGCATCTGCATGGCCATATGACCCAATTCAGTTGCCATAGCAATAGTTGCCATGTCAACACACTGAGGAATGCCTATGATTTTTGGACAGTGTGCAGCGGTATTGTTATGTTGGGACCATTTGATTACGGTATGCGAGCTTTTATTCTGCAGAGAGCCTTTTTATTTCAGGCCTTCATCCAGTGCTCCTATCCACAGCGACGTGAGGACTGAACGCGCAACGTTCCAGCAAATAACTCAAGGACATGTCGATAGGAAACATGCCTGCGGTTGCAATCAAACCCTATATTAAGTGTAGTATGCATCTAGCCATAAGCCTAGCCTGCTATTTTCAAATTAATGTCTAACCCTGGCAATTAAGCCTGGTCTTGGAATTGCAGCGTGCTCGAACAAATGTGCGCATGCATGAAGATATAAACAGTAGTACACGCAGTAAACTGGAAACGTGTGCGTACCTGCTGGACGTCCTGCTGAAACACGCAGAGCTGCAGGCGCTGGTGCAGCCGCACTTTACGGTGCTGCCAGATGTTTTCCAGCTGCCTCTGGTGATGCAGCACCTCGTGGATGATGTCCAGGACGTGGTGCACCGCCTTAGAGTAGTTTGCTGTTGCCGTCAGTGAATCGGCACTGCCTGGGGTCAAAGGTCGCTGCAGCTTGTCCAGCAGAGCTTTGCCATCTTGACTCACCTGAGGTTAGAAAATGTTTTGAACTCGATGGTAATGGAAAAGATAAATGTCACAAATCCTACCCTCTGGACAGCAGATGAACCGCATCGTGTGTGTGAACTTGCCTCCGAGTAAGCAGCGGTGATGTGCTCGTACAGGCCTTGGTGATGGTGGATGGCATCTTCGAGGTCTTGTAGCTCAGAAGGCAAGTCCACCTCGCCACATGCCTTACACCAGGAGTCTACATTACTCATGTACTGCAGGGAGAGAAGAAGCATAGTCCACATGAGACAGTGGTGGTTTAAACATCTGTGCGCTCTTCCCAGGGGTCAGAAACAGCAGAGGATAGAAAGAAATTGCCTGGGTGTAAACCTGCAGAAATCATATTTTGCCCATGAGCTCTATCTGAAGAATTATCTATAGCTGAACATGATGTTCACTGGCCTGTGGTGACGTCCTAGAAACCTCCTGTACCACCCTGTAGGAGTGATGGGGGAAAACATAACAATCATTAAGACTGACCTCTGAGAAATCTCACAAAGGTGGAGCAATCTCCATCTTAATGATTTGCCTTTAAAACACCTCTCGCATCATAACGGTATTCACATTCATGAAAAGAACAAAGACTTAAAACAAGCTTCTCTTCTGTATGTGTGGAGCAGAAAAACCTCTGGGAACAAAAGGCCCTTTTCTTTTTCAGCTTACAAACATGAAAGGCTGGTCTGATGACGCCAGTATTCCAGGTCGGAAAAGTCACATCGCCCATGTTCCCCGGTTGGGATTCTACTTGTGTGCTTTTTAAGGCCATGAATCATTCCATAGTGGCCTGACTAATGAGCACAGGCAGATAACACACACACGCTTGTGCACACCTATCCTCGTGGGGACATCTCACTGACATAATGCCTTTCCTAGCTGCTTACCCTAACCATCAAAACTGAATGCCTAACCCTGACCCTAACCATAACCTAACTGTAACCCTGATACTAAAACCACATTTTGAGTGTGAAAAGTGCCTTCAACTCCGTGGGGACCTGGATGTTGGTCCCCACCAGTATAGTAAATTTCAGATTTTGGTCCCCATTAACATTGGAAAAACAGGCATACACACACACACACGCACGTTAATGGGAGGTATATACTGGGGTTTATTCAATTAAGCTAAACGAGTACTTTACAATCCAGAAAGTGTGAACATGTTCATTTGCATTCGTTAGAAAAGGTCAACACGCCGGCTACCTGAACAGAACATCAGCTGAGGTTTACCGATTGGTTCCCACTGAACCAGTGTTCAAGGACTAGTTAAGACTTTTAAGAAACAAGCCTCACCTTCTCCCCAGGTATACAGTTAGAAGATGAGTCAATCTTGTGGGAGTGAGCAGATGCTTGAAACTAAGAGGATGTATTCTTTTACACTGTCTACATTCATTTATAAAGAAAACAATTAAAGCACGAGTCCTGCATTCCTCAAATCCAGTCCATGAACATTTGTGCGCGACTATCTTAAGTAAGTTTCTTGCCATATTGATCAGCAGCACATTTACCAAACCGACACACTCACCTGGTCACATTTCTGATGGAAACCGGCCGACATCTCCAACAGCGTGCTACGTTCATCCAATGCGGCGGCAAATGCCTTCCACTCCTGCTCCAACTGGCTTGAGATCTGCTTGATCTGCTGGGAAGCGTAGTGACCCGACTCCAGCAGCCGGTTCCCCACGGACATGATCCGGTTGATGTTGACGTACACATTCTGTGCAGGGTGATGAGGAAGGAAGGCGAGAAATCCAAGGCCACAGGTACGCCCAGAGGAGAGAGGAATGGAGAGGAGAAACCAAAACAAGAACGTAGGTTTAAAGCGGTATATTATTGTGAGAATGGGTCATTCTCCACATTGAGCACTTTCTCTTCAGGTACTTTAGTTAGTTTTTGAAGCTAAAACTTGCACCATTACTCAAGTTACTTTATAACATCAGTATTAGGTCAAATGGCTGCAAATTAGCCAGAAAATAATGCACAATTTTTTCTGTTTTTAATCCTGAAATACAAGAAGAAGAAAAAAAGTGTCTTGGACCTGGAAACAGGGTTGATACGTCATCGTTTTAAGAAGCGAAAAGGCTAGAGAAAATGGTAAACTGAGGGGCTTAAGTAAAAGACGCTACTGGTCTACTGTTTTTTTTCTCATCTGTGAGCAGAAACTCAGCGACTGGATTGATTCCTCGTCTCAGCAGTTTCATAATGGTTATGTAAGGCGGACTGTGGATAGAGAATAGGATTACTTAATACCTGGTTGTGTTGCTCCTAACACGGAGAAAATGTGCAAGTGCACAGAAGTGCAAGCTGCTCTAAACAAACACTCAATCCTAGCAGTAGAGCTTGACACTAAGTGCAATAACTATATTATTATACAGTGCAGGGCACCGACTTGAGTCCAAGTGGGAAGAAAAGCATCATCTCCTGCTGCGAATCAGTTTGTGTCTCACCATGCAGTTCATGGCGAAGTGGCTGTGCTGGGTTTGCAGCTCCACAGCATGGGGGTGGTTGTTGCCGATCTCTGTGTAGCCTGCCAGGAACAAACCCTTGTTGTGCATGATCCAGTCGAACATCTGAGGCACGACGACAGAGAAAAAAAAAATATCAATAAATAAATAAAATAAAAGCACAGACACACAAGGCCCGGGTTCATTACTAACTCCTGCAGATTGTTGCAAGAACAGGCACAAACAGCTGGGACTGAGCCGTGTGGGCAAACCTGAGTGCGTTTGCTCACTGCTGCAGTGTTCGAACAGTTGTCATCTATCCAGGCCAGCATACAGAGAAATGCACTGCCTCTATTAAGAGCATCCTCTCTGGCTCTCTTAGAGAACAACTTGTGGCCTATGGTGTCCTAGCAACAAGCTCCTACTACTGCAGTGTATCCAAGACTGCAGCTCACTCTGTGTTGCTGCAACCTGCTATTTTATTCGACTCACTCCAGCACGGATCTGTGCATTTCTCTCCCTGTCTCTTTTTATTTTGTGCCGCAGCTGTCATCGCCTGAGCCCTCTGGGTGGCAGCCAGAGTAGGTGGCGGTGCACCTGCGTGAGCTAGCCTCCATCTTCCCGCCTCTCACGGTGGAGGAGGGCAAACCTGTTTAGTTTATAATATCCCGAGGGCTCAGTTACAGTGCACGAGGTCTTCGCAAACAGCATCAGTCGATGCTTCTCAGTCTGTGTAATTGCATTTTTTTAAATATGTATATTGGCATTTGTGTGCCCTACAGTGATCACCAGCTCTGGTTATAGATTACCACTACATCACTGCTCACAGAGAACCGACCACCGACCTTCTCTGCATCCTGCTCGAAAAGGCGCAGCTGGAAACACTGATCCAGCTGGAGCTTGCGGACGTGCCACGCCTGGTGGAGGTGCTGCCGGGTGGAGTGCAGCTTGTCCAGCAGCTGAGTGATGCGCGGCACCAGGCCCTGGGTGTCCGCGTTGCACACTCCGCTGCCGCTACTGCTGCTGCCGCCGCTGCTGCCATTACGGTTGGAGAAAGACTCGCTGCTCTGAATGCGCTGGAGCAATCTGCAAACAGATTTGATGTTTGCATCAAAGTCAAAGCATGCAGATTTGTGATTTTGTGGAGTTAAGGTTTTTGCTGCTGTTTTGCTCCAAAGGGGGGGGGGAGAGCACAGCCTAATTGTCAAACCGCTCATGCTCCAACCTTTTGCCCAGTCCATCTTTCACACAAATACATTGGAATCACATACATGAACAGACCAAAGACTTAAAAACAAGCTATTTTGATTCATTATATATGATATAAAGATGTAGAACCACTGTTTCTTTGTTTGTTTGTTTTACCTTTGCCCTTCAGTGTCCAGTTCCTCTATAGGAGCTTTAATGACTTTCTTCTTCAGTGTGGCGTGCTCTTCTATCATCCGTCTGGCTCCTTCCAGGTCTTGGGGAAAGTCTTTCCTTGACACGGTTTCCTGCATCTCTTCTAGTCGAGCCAGCATCTGGGTGGCATGCCCAGAGAAATCCTCAAATGCCACACGTACCTGGACGGAAACACCAGCAAACGAAAAACCACCGCGTTATGCTGACCCACTTATCGGCAGTTGGGTTGAATGTTTTAAGAACGAAACAATCAGATCAGAAAGAAGAATAATCCTGCGTCCACTTGTGTTAATCATCTGATTCGGACATCACTGGGGATTTGGGGAATCTTGGCACAGACAGTCTGGAGTGACAGGAGGGCTGAGCCGATCGTACCTCTATCCACTCTTCGTGGTTGTAGTCGAGGCTGCCGTCAAAATCTGCCGTCAGCTGAGAGGGGTCCACCACTTTCGTCAAGCCTTCGAGTGACACCATGGTGGTCTAGTGTAGCAAGAAGCAAAGAAAGAGGGGTTAAAGGAGGGGATTCGGGTGGACACTTGAGTGGTAAATGCTTCTGATCTTTCACCTTCTGCTTTGTTTTGTTGCTGAAAAGTATGATTTTTATTTAATCGCAGAAAAGACACCGCTAATGTCTTTTAACGCTTTTTTCCTCCCAATTACAACAGAGTTGTAGAGATGTGACCTTCAGCAGAAGCTCCGTGATTAATAACATGCCTATTGCTAATTTAAACACACTCATCCTGTCTACTGCAAAGAGATCCTCCACAAACAAACATGTTGTCTCTGAGACTTCAAAAACCTTTAACAACCCGTCGCAACTTCTCTCTGCTTCCTCGACTTTAGACTTAACTGAAATTCAAATCCCCAGCACGATATCAATTTCAGTGATACGCCGAGGAAAAGTCTCCCTGTGTTGCCTCTGTGTTTCCACCTCCGCACAAAACACCCCCACACACATGGCCAGAGATGGATGGAGTCGGAGCGATCGCTTGGATAGGCTTTGTGTAGGCCAAACAATGCAGAGACGCGCTGTTGTCCTTGGGTAAAAAAGCACAGCGGCTCTTGCCAGGGAAAAATACTGATGCTGCCGCGTTCGCTATTGTACCGATTTGTACTCCGCTGAATGGAGCGATAGTCGGCCAGGGACGTTTGGGTAGCATTTTATGCTTGCACTGAACCGTGCCATTTATCAACAATCAAAAAAAAAAAGACAGACAGAAAGAAAGAAAGAAAAAAAATAGAGATTGCGACTGGTTCTCTGAGCTTTCCTTTCTTTGTGTATGAACTCATCACAAAAAGGGAGGAACATGTCCTACTTCTGGTTTCTATCACACGAAGCGAGGAGAAAACTCCTTGATGCACACAATCGATGCTGGACTCTTGACACACACATATACACAACTGTAGTCCTAGCAACAGTCCTATATCAATTTTGCATGAAGAGTGCACGATGAAAACGTCTGAAATCTTAATAAAACATAATGCATGGAGCGGGGAGCATGAAGCCTGCACATGAATGCACACGCACGCTATCCAATCAATGCCCGTGCAGCATGACAGAGCGGCGCATGGAACTGTAATGTTCCCCGTGGCTATTCTTCCTATCCAAGGATCAATATGATATAATGAGACTACAGTGAGGCCGTGTGTGTATACACATGTGAGCAATCACAGGAAATTTCCACACTCGTGGGTTCTCCTACGTAGCTATAATCAGAAACTAGCAGGAAAAATTTCCACTCGGTATCAGGAAAAACACTGCATAAAAAAAATAAAAAGGACGAGCACACGAGCTCATACCAGCCCAAGTTTCACCGCAACAAATGAGAGCTGATGATCATCGTAGTAAGCAAAGTTGTCTAATGACAGATCAAACAGGAGGAGGGGAATTGTTATTCCGCTCTCACTGGAAGACATTTACTACACGGGCTTGTAATCAGATGAAGTCGAGAGCTCCGCTGGTGCACATTTCAGTGTTTATGATGACGAAATGGTCAGAGGGTAAAAAATAAGCCTGTTCGTGTGAATGCATCACTTAATTAGTTGTGAAAATGTCTTCTATCGCTTGACTGACAGCATAACGAATACTCGTCCTCGTGATCTGCAGTGAGCCGTTTTTGGGTTCGATGTGATAAAAATGTTTTTATTTTTTTCCCTGTGGCAGACAGCTGGCTGGTGGTGTACGCACCCAAAGCAGCGGGGAGAGGAAAATAATGAAATGTGCTGACAATGAGCAGCTCGGGGGTGTGGAGGGGGGGGAGGCGGCAGAGTGGTTGTTATCACAGCTCAGCTGACAGCAAATTGGAGGGAGGTGAAGGTGGCGGCTTTTTAAAATGCTTTTGTGACAAGTTCCTTTAAAACACCAAATGTAAAACTGATACGCTTGAGAACAGGCAGCTGGGAGATATATGCTCGCATATTAACTGCAACAGTTCCCCGAAATCAGGGAAGTCGAACTCATTTTACATTTATGGGAAACGTACAGCCCACTCTGATCCTGGGTGGGTCGGGCTGGTGCAAAGAAGTTTAACCGCACATTTAATCCCCGAGACATTTAATATAAGAAAAAGAATCGCAAAAGAATTCATTTCTATGGTAGAAAACATGAACTTTCTTACATTTAACAGTTTATTACTTATTCGTTTTGGTAAAGTATGAATGGTGATGGAGGAGGTCCTTATCAGTCCAAGTCCAAAACTGATGCCCTCCTTCACAAACTCATCCAGTGGGCCGATCCTGGGTACCCTCCCCTGGGCTTTATGTTTAACTCCCCTGCCCTAAATCTTGCTCGCTTTAAAGGCCGATATAAATCGATAGATAATTTTTAATCCTTCTGAGGATTAAGATGATGAACTGGATCAAAAAGGGATTTTCGGTTCCTCTCATTTATCCGAGCTCGGAGTCGGCACCAAGAGTTCACCAGGCAAGGTCTGTCTCTCCTCCTTTACATGTAAGGTAAGTGTGTTAACCACTACACCGTGGAGACGACGACATAGACATTATATTATCGTTTATTTCACAGTGTTGCAAACGCACTGTTTACACCAGTGTTTATTTCATCATTTTCAATCAACTTTTTTCCCTTTAAAATATAAAATGTTAAATGTAGAACAAGTAGTCCTTTGCATGTAGTCATTATATTCATTCACAGAAAATGTACTATATCGTGACTTTTAGCATAATCATGGTATGAGATTTTGGTCATCCAGCCCTGCCACCTACTAAACCCTCTCGCTCTTATTTTGAAAGCTCAGTCTCCACTAACCATCTGACACCTGCCGACTGAAACAGACTCAAACTCCACCATCTTGGATTGCAGCTGGTGACGCCAGTCCTTGTTCTTTTGGGGCCACTTTAACCAGAACCTGCAGCAGGTGGAGGTCTGCGCCGTGCGCCGCTACGCCAAACTCACCGACCGAGGCTGAGCAGCAGAACGAACACTAGCAGCTGCAATCCAAGAAGGCGAGACTCCCGGGAGAGGCAGCTGATTATTGTGAATGTTATTGCTTCTATTAGAGGGAGGGAAAAATGTGTCTGGCTCTCTTCCACAGCATGTCTCTATCCTGTCTTCATTCTTTCACCCCAACCGGTCGCAGCAGATGGCCCCGCCCCTCCCTGAGCCTGGTTCTGCCAGAGATTTCTTCCTGTTAAAAGGGAGTTTTTCCTTCCCACTGTCGCCAAAGTGCTTGCTCATAGGGGGTCATATGATTGTTGGATTTTTCACTGTATGTATTATTGTAGGGTCTACCTTACAATGTAAAGCGCCTTGAGGCAACTGTTGTTGTGATTTGGCGCTATATAAATAAAATTGAATTGAATTGAATTATTAGAGGGAGGGAAAAAATGTAATGGAAAAAATTCTGGACAAATTCTGAGTAAGAATTTAGTTAATTGCAATATTGTTTCCCCTTGTTATTTATTATCCCTCTTTGCACCAGAGAAATAAAATAAATCTTTATTTAAAAAAATATATATATAAAAAATTAGCTTTTGATCGATAAACTAGAGCACCACTGATGCTCCACACGGGCTCATTAACTACCATCTTATTTGGTGATTTCTGTCAACATGGCTGATATCTGCTCATACTTGGATGATGAAGCACCACATCACCAGTGTACATAGTACAATTCCTCCACAAACAGAGTCCAAGTCTTTAAATAACAGTGTTAAGATCACTGACTAATTTGGCAGCGCTAAACAAACCAGAACCTGTAATTTCAATGAAAATCACTGTCTGTTGCTTCTATTCACACAACAGCTTCAAAAGCATTTTTTCAGTAAGACATCGTAATATTCTATCGCTGCCTCGAGCTCAACATCCTACCTCGAATTCAAACTTGGAGCTGCCGAAGTTGGTCCTCTGCTTCTGCCAGAAGTTGTCCGGTTTGATGATGAGCGCGACGTGGATGCAGGACGGGAACGACTCCTGCAGGATCTTCAGCAAAGGCTTGATGCTGTCCCACTTGGAGCCACGCATGTCAACAATGACCGTGAAGCCATGTTTACACACCTCCTCGCTGGGATGGACAGAGGGTGGAGGTCGGCGGGCGTGGGAGGAATTAAAGAGAGATGAAGAGTGGGCATGGGGTGGGCGGGGGGGAAGGGGGCCAAGAGAGATTGTTGAGAGTTTAATCCGGGGAGAGAGAGAAAGAGAGAGAGAGAGAGATGACAGTCGTGGGAAAGGATGAAAGAGGGATGATGGAGAGGAAAGGACAGATGGGAGAAGGAAGAAGAGAGAAGAGAACCAAAACAAACAGTGAGATGACGCATTTTCTATACTGTGAGAAGCCTACGCAGCAAATCCCACACACCCACCCATCCCTATGCACACACACTCACACACACCCACACGTATGCAGAAACCTGCAACGAATGAGTCACAAACGCACATATATGCATGCATATATATACATATATATGAAAATACTGTTCAGCACGTTTGTGCGTCAGCAGCCTCATCCCCCTGTGGTGCTCTGCTCTGACCATCATCATCTTTATCATCGCCGCACGAGCTTGCGTACACGCACTGAAGCTGAAACCTGTCACAGTTATTTAAAATGCCACAACAAACAGAATTTGTCTTCAGGATTTAGGGCGCAGAATATTTTGCAGCTCATCTGCCATCTGTCCGTTTCTCCGTCATTCCAATCACAACTACTTTATTCAATCCACAAACTCAGATCGCTGCGTTCCCTTCTAGCATGTTATTGTGTTGTTGGTGGTAAATATCCATCACTTTAAAATCTTTCCATCACTGCATCCCTAAATACCTCCATCCTCTCCCACACCTCTCTCCCTCCCTCTCTCTGTGGAACAGCTTGTCGCTACACACACAGTGTGCAGCGATGTGCAGATGTTCCCTTTCTCAAACACAGGAATGCCAAAAACAGCAAAGTTAACAAAGATGTGACACGATGACAGCGAGGTTTTCAAAGCCCAAAATTCAACTTGCAGTCTAATTTAAAAAAGAAGAAAAAAAAAAAACAACACACACACACATAATGTGATGGAGGTGAGCGTAGATGAAGAGGATGGATGTTTTTGAAAGATATAGAAGGAGGAGAAGAAGAAGCAGCGCGCCGGGTGAAAAAAGGAAGGAGAAGGCGGCGGATGAGCAACGCTTTACCTGGGAGGTGAGGAGCTGCTCGCCTACAGGAACTGCTGCTGCACTGCCTCGGCTACTGCGACACTTTGTTTTGCTTTCATACACATGCTCGCGCCCTCCCTCACACACACATACACACACCTCCTCACACATGCGCTCTCCATCTCTGTCAGTTTTAGTCCTCCCTCCCCTGCCCATCTCAGCAACCTCCTCTTTCTCTCTCTCTCTCTCTTGCTCTCTCTCTGTTTAACCCCCCCCCCCTTTCTTTTTCTGTTGCATGTCCCCTCCAGGCTTCTCTTCTCTGTCTCGGCATCTCAGCATCTCTAGAAGCGATTTCTGGCAGCCGAGAAGCTGCAGCAACATGAATTATTACGCTCTCCATTCCTATCACATGCTCATCTCAGTCCTCTCACGTGTATGCTTATAGAGCTTTGAGCACTTGCTGTGGGAGTTCATGTCATTCTGAGGCACTGCCACACACACATACATCCGCCCACTCACCCACCCACCAACACAAAATCACATCCAGTGAAATGAGCAACCTGGGGATGCCGGCGAGGTAAGCGATCAGTCTCCTCAGGTCGTCTATTCGTATTCTGTCGTGGTTG
>VURO01019263.1:0-15642 GCA_015108175.1 Pelvicachromis taeniatus
ACCCGAGGTCAGATCCAAGTCCAAAATAAATTGCCTTCTTTCCTGAGGCTCAGCCATTTTAATAGTACAGATTTATTATGCTGTGCTTTTTGGAGGGTGATCATATGTATGTGGTCAGTAGCGCGTATGCAGTCTATGACCCAGCCTCCCTCTCACGTTACACCCTATTTATAACATCCCCTGCGCTGGCTCCCCTCGTTCTGCAGTTCCTAGGAACCTCCTTCTGCTCCCAGCCTCGAGCTCCAGTCCCGTGTTCCTCCTGACATCTGAGAGGCTCAGCTGCAGCTTGTCCTGGGCTAACTGTTTATCCTGTACAGCCTGGCAACTGGCCGCACGCTCTGGATTACCACAGGACACCCGTTTCAAAACACATTTTACTTGCTGCTCTGACTATTTTTTCCTGACTGAAGAGAAAAGTTTTGGGATAGTCAAGGGAGAAAGGGAAGCATCTTGGATATGCGCTTGTGATCTTTCTGTTTTTGGTTGATTTAGTAACACTGCCTCTTACGCTTGCTCTTCTCACCTTTCCTGGAGGGCCGTGTGTGTGTGTTTGCACACGATGGATCACACACTGTTCGGCTGCCTGCGGAGCCCCCACGCCCCGGCGCAGGCCCTGCATCCCGCCTTCACACAGTCTCCTCTGGCGCTTCACGGACGCTCGGACCACGTCTCCTACCCTGACCTGGCCTCTTCGTCCTCCTCCTCCTCTACCTCCTCACCCTCGCCCTGTATCATCTCCAGCTACCCGGGTGACGACAGCCTGTTTCCTGGGCAGCACCACCACCACCCTCACCGCGGCCACCTGCCCTCCCAGCAGCATCACCACCCACCTCAGCACCATACATCTTGGCATATCCCGCAGATGCCGTCACCTGGCAGCGGTACTCGCCACAGCCTTTGCCACCCACACTCCCACTCATCCCACGACAATGGGCCCACACCTTCAGACCTGGGCCACCCCGGTGGGCCCAGTATTTGCGCCAGCACCCCCAGTCTAGGCAGTGGCAGCACCCCTACAGGGGCCTCTTGTGTGCCTGCAGACTTTGGCAGACAGACTTTGTCACCTGCCGAGGCCGAGAAGAGAAACGGCAAGAGGAAAAGTGACAGTTCAGGTAAGAGAAGCTGGGATTTTCTGAAGCGAGAACTGAAGCAGCTCTAAAGGCAGAGATTTAATTTGTGTGTTTTTTAAAGCGGACACACTGCACAAGCCGGGACTTCGTTTAAAACACTTTGGAGGCATTTCTAAAATGTCTTTGTTCATTATTTTACTTGAATCAACATTTTAACATAAATATCAGCATTTACGAAATTCCACACAGAGCTGAAGAATAACAGAAACATCTGTACACATCACTCTAAATCATTCAACAGCACGACTGTTGGGAATTCTGCAGCTCTGATACGAAAACACAAAAACGTCTGGAAAGCAGTTTGTAGGTGCCGGCTGACACGCAGCAAGGCGGGAGGCGACGGGCGGACTGAAGCGTGGAGCAAAGGCCACATCATAAGTGTGCGGGCACATCTGACTACTGCCATGTTTTGTTTAAAAAAAAATCACATCTGGTTTGTTGCGACACTTTCTAGAGAGATAAAGAGGGCAGTAAAGAATTAATGTCACGGATTGTAAAAGACTACAGCGGTGCCTCACGGCACACTAAGCGACCGGGCGGACGCAAATTGTTTTCATTTACTAAGAACTGCTGTTAAAATAAATCACAGGTTTACTGAAGTAAAATGAAAGATTTAAAAAAGGCCAAGTTTAGATGGGGCTCTTACTACTGTTACCAAATAAATGTAGCTAATTATATTAATAATTGATCTTTTTTCATTGATCTTAAATGATCTTACTATTACAAAAAAAACCACGCCACTTAATTCCTATAAAAAGACCATTACAAGTTTCCTTTATTTTTATCTACAGGCAGTTGTATGTTCACAACAGTAAAGGTCCCCGGGGCAGTGAGCTTTAACGACACCTTTTTGTTAAATATTACATTTGTGATTCTCCCCCCAAATCCCCCTTAAATTATGTATGCATAATCACTTTATTGCTCTTGAGTCGGGCCTCATTCAAACGAATGTATTTAAAAATTCAAAAACGCAGACAATTATAAAAAACACACTTCTCACAAATCGTTAATAAATAAACACATTTTTTTATGACTATATTTAAATTGATAATAAACCAGCTGATGTCCTGCAAGACTTTTGCAATCTGCAGGCACCACAATAATCAATCACACGATGACAAATGGGCCGGGGTCGGGTCGCAAGAAATCTCACTAGCAAAGTGATATCAGTGAGACTTTCTCATAGAAAGTGTGCTTGCCAGTTTGTGTCCATTTGAGGATTGCAGCCTGTCATTGCTAATCCTGCACCCCCCCTTTGGATAAGGTCTCTGTACTCGCAGTGCATCATCTGAAGTTGACCGGTGATATTCCCTCATCTCCACCTGATACTTGGAGAGTGTCTTTTTCCCCCCCTCTGACTAGTTGGGTGTTACTGTAGCTGACAACCAAGTTTATATTCCAACTGTTTGGGAAATATGACAGGATTAACTTTAGACTGACTTTAAATAATAATACACAACGAAAACACCACTGGAACTAATTTAGCTTTCAATCCAAATCACGCGCTGATTCAATAGAAACTCCGTATGTGACAGTTTCTTTGAAACTGAAATCTTTGCCATTTTACAACACAAAATCACACAGATTTCAACGTTTTATTTTCATTTGCACTAAATGTCCAGTGATCCACATGCAAAAATGTTGATATAGTTCATTTAACCCATTAATTCATCACTCTACCTCCTACTCCCTTTTCCTCTTTTGTCAAATCACTGGAAAACTGAGCCTGTGCCTCCAAATCCCACTTCCTCTGCAACAATAGTTGCACTGCACTCATTACATGTGCAGCGCATTCTCCCAACGCTAACACCAATCACGCTGATTATTGGGGCTAACTAGGCTGCTGACTCAGTCAGCTGTCTAAATATCAGAGCGCTGCCTGTTGCATGAGATAGAGCTCTGATTAGGTTTCGCCATCTGGACGAGAAACTTGAGCGAAACCTGAATTTAGATACAGAAATAATAACAAAACCCGAGAGCTCGTTTCCATGCTAGAGTTTACCCCCCTTTTGCTCAAATATGAAGCTTCTCGGCTTTCTGTCTTTAATACCCGACTGTGAATGTTTCCTTAAGGAAGGACGCTGGGTCGGCTAATGAGATGAGTCCGTGTGTCTGGTTACTGGGGAACCTGCTGCAGACTTTCAGCTGTAGTGACGGCACAGGCCCTTTGCTGAGTTTCTTGGTCGCATTTGCATAGTACTGTCAAGGGAGTGGTCCTTCTTTAAAAAAGTTACTAGCTTTTCTGTGGGGAACAATAAAAGGTGCTTCGAGTCTTATTTTGTTGAGGCAGAGTTGTAAAACAGACGAGTGAAGTGCCGAAGGCGTCTTGCTGGCATTCGAAATTTCTTTTTAAGCAGTTTAAGAAAAACATTGCGGCATCGTTGATGTGTTTGAATTCGTTTTTGTATGCAATTTTTTTTTTAATCTATTTTTCAGTAAAAGGAAACAACCCATGCTTATGTTTCCAAAAGAAAAATAATCCAGTCACCATTTTATCCATCCAATCTTGCATTATTTTTTTAAAAGGGTCACTCCTGTAATGCGCTAAGTTCATTTGAGAACCCTCAACGATGTGCCCTGTCTGGGTGTATGTATTTGTCTCATATTATTCCTGCTTTTTTGTGGAGAGATGAAAGTTACAGGGAGAACCTAATTGCTGTGGTGTAGTGGCTGGGTCATAAAAGCCCGCCGCTTGTTTCAGCTCCAGGCCTATTGGTCTGGAGCAGCTGGCTCTGTTATACTTTTATTTCTCTTTACACAATGTCTGTGTTTACCAGAGAGAGTGGATGAACACATCTGAAAGGCCTGCTTCAATAAGACACACACTGGAGCGAAGGGACTGAAATTACAGAGAGGGAACGGCAAGGTCAAGGGGGGAGCTGGACACAAGTTGCGGGTCAAGCAATGATCGGTTTCATTTCATAAAACCCGTGAGGGAATTCTTGCAGTCTTATATATGTTTTGTTTGTCCTTGGCTCGAAAACTGTGTGACTACCATACAAATATAACTTTTGTAGGGCAGTTTCAGTTTACCTCTCATCTTCTCTTTGGACTCTAGGGAGTTATTTTGCTCGAGAAAACATACACTTAATTAGAAGGGAGATTCTCTTTATGACAGAAAAACAGAAGCAGCAGGGGTCCCCCGATGGGACAAATCTGAGTTAAAGTTGAAGTTTCCTCTCTTACGTGGCTTCACACTTTGCACCGTTTGTGAGTCTGGCTCTGAGCTGCAGGACTATTTACAGTTTGGCTTGACGCAGACCTGCTGGATTAACACACACGACAGAACAGGACCGCAGATGAATTAGCATGCAATCGCTGCTGCCTTCAAGTGCAATGTGCAACTGAAGCGTGTCCAACAGAGAAACCACAAAGACTGCTCACAATAGGAAAGTTTTGGAGGGCAAATGAGCCGTATGTGTTTTCTTCGGAAAGTTTGTGGAAATACCAAAACAAAAAGTATTTTTCTGGCATGATGAATAAAAGTGGAGATGTCACAAGCTAGGAATTTCTTTTTCTTTTTTTTAAGGAAGTACATCATTTCTTCCAAGTTCCCACTTTGCCCATATTTCTATTAGTGGTATATGCATTTTTAAAGATATTCATTTGCAGCGTCCTGGATTTTACATATCTGAAATCAAAATCTTATGACTTCAGTATATTTATCGATTTGCTGACTTAATGCCAATCAAAAGACACACAGTTGAGAAAATATAGTATCAAACTAAATGGAAATAGCAGTATTTCAGACACTTTTCCCTTTCCTGATATAAAAATTAAAGCTGGAGCAGCAGACTTCTTCAAGCCAAATTACATCCATGTTGACAGTAAAAGAGCCAGCCTATTGTAATAGCACAGCTGCCGTCGTGCAGACACACATGTGTTGCCGCCCATGAGTCCTTCCAGCCACTTAAAGTATTCATAAACAATGTCTGAACAATAAAGTGTGACTGACAGCTCTCACTGTTGCTCTTACTTTGCCCCTTTTCTCCCCCTGCTGATTTGCACCTGCCACGTAACATTTGCCTTATTTTTATTTTTGTTGCATATAAATCTGCTCCGAGTGCAACGCAAACCTGTGTGGTGTTTGGTTTCAGAGTCCCAGGATGGGAATTACAAGTCAGACGTGAGCAGCAAGCCCAGGAAGGAGAGGACGGCATTCACCAAGGAGCAAATCCGAGAGCTGGAGGCAGAGTTCGCCCACCACAACTACCTAACCAGACTAAGGCGCTACGAGATTGCTGTCAACCTCGACCTCACTGAAAGACAAGTATGTTCCTACCCACCACCGCTTGTTTTCCCCTGGGTTTAGACATTATTGACCCCCCCCCTCCCCTCCCATTAGCACATTAATGCCATGTTGTGAAAACAAAGGCGGCCTCGGGACGACGAGGAGGCTTTTCAGCTTGCTACTGTGTTTTTGTAACTTCGCTGTGCGGGCTATTGTGCTCCAGATGTGGCTGTATGAAGGGACTATAATATTCCAGATGTTCCTGACTATTCTTTCAGGCCATCCACAGTCAAGACAGGGAGACGGGTTTAAGGAAGTGCTGTCTAGCAAGTCACTTCCTCTCTCCCACTACCCCTGCAAATACAAATCGGTCTCTGAGCGTGGGCCGCTTGCTGTAAAATGCAGAGGCACGTGAAATAAATAACAGGAGACAAATGGTTGAGGGAAGGAAAAAGTGTAGCGCCTGTTGTTCTGTGACACCCGTTTGGAAGCTGTAACTCACACTTAGTTGATGCCATGCCAACAATATTTTTAGTGTGATAAGGTGTAGTTTGAATGTTAAAAAAAAAACACACGTTTTTCTGTGACACCCGTTATATATATATATATATATATATATATATATATATATATATATATATCATAAAACGTGTGTTTTTTTCCCCAAACGGGTGTCACAGATCAACAGGCGCTACACTTTTTCCTTCCCTCAACCATTTGTCTCCTGTTATTTATTTCACGTGCCTCTGCATTTTACAGCAATCGGCCCACGCTCAGAGACCGATTTGTATTTGCAGGGGTAGTGGGAGAGAGGAAGTGACTTGCTAGGCAGCATGCGTTTTTAGCATGCATGTTGGTTAATTTCCAGAGCTTAGTGGAACACATTAATGCGTTTAATTCCACTTACTTTTACTGCTTTCACATATAAATATGTCTGCGATACAAATCAAAGTGCATTAGTAAACATGAAAACCCAAATTTCAAAAAAGTTGATTTGTTAGGGAACATCGTCTTGATTTACAACCTTGCCCCCCCCCCATTCAGAATGTAAATACGTGTATAATTAAATGCAAATAATTTAAAAGATATTTTTAAAGCAGATATAACAAAAGACAATATATACGTGTGGCAATCTATTTGAGAATCATATATATTTTTTACATATAATTTCATTTTAATTTGATGCCAGAGACACAGTAAGAAACAGGAAGTGGGGTATGTTTCCCTGCATTGCATCATCCCCTCATTTACAACAATCTGCAGGCGTTTGGGAAAAAGTTTTCCCATTCTTGCTTGACATAGGATTTCAGCAGATGAGCCTCAAATTTTTTTTTGTTTGCTTTGTAAGCCACCGAATGTTTTAAGTGGGCGACGGGTCAAGACTGCAAATAGGCCAGTATAGCACCAAGGGTCTGTTACTGTGCACTGTAAATGCGAGCAGTGTCCGCATTTCATTAAAATGATGTTTGACTAGATTTAACCTAGTTTTTACTGGGCTGTGTTCATACTTGCATAATAGAACGTGTTGTTTAAAAGTTTCTACTTGACTTTTCTGAGAATGGAATATTTCTACAAGTGCAAAGGATCATGGGACTGTTAATGATTAATTTAGTACTGTAGTGATGTGATCTTTTTTTTTCAGTCATGTGTTTAGACTTTGATTCTTGTGGCTATCTGATGTGGTTTCCACGGTTTGTGCTTCTAAGGACAGTGTAAAGGTTTAGCTATTAATAAGATGAGACGGTCAGTGATGCTGTTTAACTGTGCGCTTTTGTAACTGTGTGTTGTGTGGGGCAGAAAAAACACACTGATATCTTTGTTTCTTAACATGTTATGCAAATATTGTGTAAAAGTACTTTTTTTTAAATAAAAAAAACTTTCAAAGTTTTATGAATATGCAAAACTATGGTTATAAAAAAGTACATTTAACAAAAACGAATACAGATTTGTTTGGTATATACTCGCCAACCACTTTGTTAAGCAGAGACTGTGGTCTATATTGACATGAGAGCATTATACAGTTGCTGCAGATTTGCCTGCTCCACATGCATGATGGGAATCTCCCATCCCACAAGTGCTCTCTTAGACTGAGTTCGGGTGACTATGGAGACATTTGAGTACAGTGAACTCACTGATATGTTCAAGAAACCAGTTTGAGATGATCTGTGACGTGGCACGTTAGGGGCACGAAGATGGGTACGCTGGGATCATAAATTCATGGACATGGTCAGTTGTGGTGTTTACTCGATGCTCGCCAAGTGTGCCAAGAAAGTTATCCCTCACACCATCACAACGCTACCGCCAGCCTGAACTGTTGATACAAGGGAGGGTGGAGCCAGGCTTTTGTGCTGTTTATGACAAATTCTGAGCCTACCATCCAAATCTGCAGCAGAAATCGAGACTCATCCGAACAGGCAATGTTTTTCCAACCCTGTTCTTCAATTTCGTAGGGCCCGTGTGAGTCATAGTATAAGTTTCCAATTCCTAGGTGACTTGTAGTGCATTCAGAGAGGCTCTTCTTCTTTTTCTTCTGTCAGCGCAAAACTATCTGGCCATTCTCTTCTGACCTCTGGCAACGCAATGCAATTTTTGCCAGGAGAACTGCTGCTCTTAGGATAGTTCCTCTTTTTCTGACCATCCTCTGTAAACCCTAGAGATGGTAGTGTGGGAAAATTCCAGCAGATCAGCAGTTTCTGAAATCCTCAGACCAACCCATCTGGCAACAATAACCACGCCACATTCTGAGCCACTTAAATCACCTTTCTTCCCCAATCTGATGGTTGGATTCAACTTCAGCAGGTCACCTTGACCACGCCTACAAGTCTAAATGCATTGAGTTGTTGCCATGTGATTGGCTGATGAACGTTTGTGTTAACAAGCAGTAGAGCTGGTGTACCTAACAAAGCAGACAGCTACAGTGTATATTAAGTTGATATGAAAGCGTACTGAAATCTTTGAATCCCACTAAATGTGGTGACTGAAGCGTTTCTGAGTAATGTGCTTCTTAGGCTGAAAGCAAATGTAAATTGTAACCTGAATGTGAAACGTACCTTAATGTGTGTAAGTCATGCTCTGCTTTTCCTTCACATTTCAAAAGGTGCAAAAACTCGGGAAAAGGCCCAACTTTTTTTCAGCCTTCTCCAAGACTATTGCAATTAATCTTAATGTGGCTTTACAAAGCATGAAATTTGTGCGAAATTGTGTCAGCTCATGCAGCATATGTTGTGTGTGACCTCGGTTTTGTCTGGGAAGTATAAAGCAAGAGATAGTGATGTAAATATTGGCAATGCAATCAGTTCTTGATTTATGCTGTGTGTGCTGTTTGGGGAAATCTGATGGATGTTTTATGGCTTGCAAAAACAGAAATATTTTCAAAGATGGCAGCTGTGAAGCTCCAACGCCTAATCCCTTGCATGACTGGGTTTAACAGAGAGTTTAAAAGCAGGGGAAATATTAAACAAAGACAATATTTGAGGATAAAGTAGATTATAGCTACACACCTAATTGCAGTCATTAAATGTTGTAAACAAAAGTGTGATATAAACCTAATCAAGCTTTGTAGGGTTTTAATCAACTTGAAAAGAACCAGTGGTTCTTGTCTTCTTTTTATTACATTAGTACACCAGAGTATTTCCAGAGAGGCCATTTCCAGAAAACCAAGTGACCTATTAGTTCTCCCTTTATGCTTGTTTCCCACCTGTAGATTGAGCTACCCAATCCTGAGCTCAGGGTCTTTGGTATTTTGTATAAAGTGTCACTTTCAGTGTAATGTTAAGCAGTTCGGGTACACCGCAGGTGAGTCTGAATAGTAAATTTTTCCGATGTCTTGAGAATATTAATACATAAATGCTGCTCGGCTTCAGTCCTTGTCCCTCTCCTGCTTTTAGCAAAGACCCCAAACCCTTTGAAGAATCCGAGGTGGTGCTCAGCCCATTGTACAACCTTAACATTTAACACAAACGTTTGTGCTGTCAACTAGCTTCCTGACCATATGACTGCTCACCCCCCTGGGAACGACGCTCCCCAAAAATAAACTCCTTCCACCCTGCGTGACAGGGGCAATCTCGGCTTCCCATCTCATCCTCCCCCTCCCTTCGAGCGCGTGTGTCGACACTAACGGAGCCACTGCTTCTATTTGACGCGTAAACTGTTTTAAGCAACAGCTTAATCATCAGTCTGAGAGACGTAAATACAGTTGGGGCTGTCGAGTCAGGGAAAAACAGGTAGACGCCAAGTGCCAGATGTAACCGAACATCCATACATAATTGCTGGTGTAGAAATAGCTGCCAAACTTTAAGATAAAGTTGCTGTCGAGAGCATTACGGCTTCCTAATTACTTCTTGGTGATTTATGTTGACTTTAATCTCTCTTTAAGGGCAATGATATTGATATTTTCCGTCTCCCTGCAGGTGAAGGTGTGGTTCCAGAACAGGAGGATGAAGTGGAAAAGAGTGAAGGGTGGCCAGCAGGGGGCAGCAGCTCGAGAGAAAGAACTGGTGAACGTGAAAAAGGGGACGCTGCTGCCATCAGAGTTCTCTGGCATTGCGGCACTCCACCATTCAACGGACTCTTTAGCCAATGAAGACAGTCATGACAGCGACCAGAGCTCTGAGCATGCCCACTTATGATGCGCACATACGTGCGACCCTGTGCCCCCGGAGCCTCTGCCTCAGGACCGTCCTTAGAAGGACTGCTGTTTGCTGATTCACCATCGTCATACAACGATGTTAAAAAAAATGTACAAATGTACAGAGGAATGATGTATAGTAGAGACGGAGTTGTCATGCAGGCAAAATGTAAATTTGATGAACTGAGCACATAAAAGGAGACGGTGCCATTGGTTTAAAAAGTCCTCAGTAAATGTCAAAAAAAGAGAGAAAAATATTACGAATCTGGAAATGTGAGATCATTGGTTATACAATTCTTCTGAACAGTACAAACACATTTGGAAATCGAATTCATTTAAACATTCCATGTTGTTTGCCTTGAGAAAAGCAGGCTGCGGCTTTGATGTGCACTGTTAAACATACAGTCTGCTCCTCAATCGGCTTCTACTGTAAAAACTGTAAATTACAATGTAATGGGAGTTATTGGTCAAATCAAGTGCCAGGAAATGAAATTTGCCTAGCTAATATAAATGATTTGTAAATAAATATCAGTATTGTTTTACCTTAACAATGATTCTATACCCAGACTATTCAGCTCATGCAGTAATAAACACTGATGGTTCTTAAGCTGACACTTTTCTGCCTGGAGATGATGTTTCGCAAACAAATCTGAAAGCCCTTTTCAGGGTCTGTTGCAAATTGAATAAAATTTAACCAGTGGTAAATGGAATTTTGTATGTACAACTTTTTCCCCCCATTTATGCAGCCATCCACGCTTACGAATCCAAGGTGATGAATGTGTGTCCCACAAAGCGAAGCCGAAACAAATTAAAAATCGCAGAGTGTGTAGAAAGCCGGTGATGTGGGAGCAAGCTAAAATCACCTTTGCCTGGGGGCACGGTTGGGACTCCAACCCGCAAAGGATCGGATTCTGTTACAACGTCCAGTAGAAAATAATTTCATGTCTTGATCTCATCTTTCAGAACGTTGTGATTGTGCATGCTAATTTGTTTAAGCGGCACCACTGCATTTTTTTTTCGCTCCCTCAATCCCACAGCATGAGCGTGATTTTTCTTTTCCGTTTTCCCTGCCACTTTAATTCTGTGCGCTATTCTTTAGAAAGTATTTACGAATATGAAACACTCACCGTTTCCACTATGTCTTTAATTTTAACCTGTGGACAGTATCACCATGGATGTAACAGACCATATATGTAAGTGATCAACAAGTCACAGCACGCTCACCTTCAGATATGTTCTTGCCACCTCACCTGCCACAACCAGCTTTCCCCTGACTTCTGGAGCTTGGCTGCTGTAATTAAAACAAAAGCAAGTAAGTAAAATCTTCTTAAAGCCTTTAAATGTTACTTTTAAACTCTTGAATAAAGGCAAGAAATTGCCCAACTTCAATCTGCCTGTATATGGCAGAGTCATCTGATCTGATTATGAGGTTTTTGCATGATGTCATAGTTCAAGAGATGTCTGCCATATCCCTGACTGGTTGTCATGTGGTTAATGGTGGTTGCTTGATGCCAATAGGCAAATCTGGTCGCCAGCAAATTACTGGGGTTGCCCGTAGTTTGCATGGAAGTAGCAGTCTTGTCTGCAAGCACTTGCTAACGACTAGCAAAATGGTAGCAAAGCTTGAAACAGTGCAAAACAAACTATAAATGGAAACAAATGGAAACTTTTGGCTTCAAAGTAAAAGCTGTACTTTAGCGCTATGGTCAACATGTTTCAAAAGCCACAGCTTTTACTTTGAAGGTAAATGGTCTCAGTTTCCGCTTAGTGTCACACTTTTCACAGTTTGCCTTGCGAGTATTTGGCGAGTGTGTTCCATCCAACTGCGGCAATCTGCTTTGAACCAAAGAAATCACAAGGTGGTCTTCTTTAACATGACAAAGAATACATATTCTTAGTAAACGTATGTCACAAAACGGTGGACAATTTAATGTCGTGCGTTAATGATCATGTGACCACACAAAAAAAAGAGGACTATACACAATTTCACTTATTAGCATGCTAAGTATGATAGCCTAGCATGTAGCTGGGTGGGTGCGCCAGTCCAAGAACAGAAAATGTTGAATATTTTACTCAGCAGTGAGTCTTATTATCAGCTACGGTTAGCTATCTTGCTTAACTAGCAAGGCACTAACTAATTGTACATCATGAGATACGATGGAATGCACATATTTGCATGGACACAAAAACAAGTTTAAAACAATAAATAAGGCTAAATCCTTCGGATTTCTTTTAGCTGAATGGAACAAAACCCTTCCAGAATCAAATCTTGTTACTTGGTAGCCATCTTGGATATTTTCTTTTAGGTATTATCAAAATTAACAAATTTCAGTGGTCACTACGAGCTAAAACTGCATGCACGGAAACTTCAAATCTGAAATCAAATGCTTAAACAAAATATGACTTTTAAACATTCTTCCCCCACATTTAAGGATCAGAGATCATAAAAAAAAAGTACAGGCAAAATAACTGCTAGCAAAGCTAAGTGGGCGGAGGCCAAGTTAATCTTTTGTTAACTTTGAGGTGAGCTGTTGAAGTGACTATCTGTGCACAATACTATTGATTAACTGATAGTTGATAGATTAAAGGGTTATCAGATGGCAACCAAAATTGCCCCAAAGTGGCCCTAATCTTATCAGTGCATTTAAACCTAAACTAGATTTAAGTTCCCTTGTTACCTGATACTGAACAAATAGATGAGTTTAAGATGTCTTTATTTAACTTTTTCCAAACTGCTGAACTACTCATTACACTTGACTGCTCTACAAAGATAACCTAAATCTTTCAAATAACAAACAAACAAACGAAAACATCTCATTAAGGGACAAATCCCAGTGGTTATTACCCCCCTGGTGTAGCCCACAATTCCCCCAATCATTTTTAAATCAGTTACCAGTGACCAGATGTCCCACTTTATGTAGGACTGCACAGCATTTTTATAACTGCTGCCCCACAAAAATGAACAAGTGTGAGTCATGACACATTCCCGCTGAAACCGAACAATGATCAGCAGACAGGGCAGCAGTTTAACAGATACTGCAACTGAAAAAAGAAATACGGTAATCTGTGTACACGATGACGACAGCATAAGACTGTAAAAATATAACTTTGGTTTTCATTTATACTCACATTATTTACATAGTGATGCATTCGGGAGAAAAAAAAAGACTGCAAATAATATAATGATACAGTGCATTTGTCCTTCACATGATCAACAACAAACACAAGACCTCACATTTAGTCTGTGACCTTTAAGGGTCCACGTCCACCCAATGAGTTAATAATAATAATTTGGTTCACAGTAGTTTGGCACTTGTGCACCAATCATGTACCAGTGACTGAGGAGGACACTGAGCTGATTGTTCAATGCAGGTCAAACTCTGGGAAGTACCCCTCATGTCTCTTTCAAACCAAAAAAGAAGTCGTTCATCAGCGTGTGCAGCTAGTTTTAAAGCATGAGCCGACTCGAAAAGTGCAAAATAAATGGAAAAGTGTTGAGGGAACTGCGCGCTCACAGTCAGCTGTTCTAGCTCATTCACTCACTTCTGCACTTTCAGGTATCTCTTAGGTTGCCTCTGTAATCTATATAAACTATATATAATCTATATAAATATATATTGGCTTCCTGCCGACCCTGATGTGTGATCTGAGAGCTGTAACCCTGTCGAATATTTTAAATAAAGTTTTACCTGACATTCAGAGAAATAGCAACAGTGGGTGAAGATTAAACAGCTGGATAATTTCACTTGAGCTCACAAAAACATTCTCCACCCTCCAACACGCGCAGATAGAAAGCTGCGTAAACAAACTCTCGCGAGAAAAAGTGACGTCGAATGATACTCATGTCTCACCCTGACCAAAGGTAAACTTTCGTCCCATAAAGGGGGATTTAAAGGTAATTGGTCGCAGTAACAGGACCCTGCGGCAACTTTAAACCCGGGCAGAGTCGGTTTCCTCGACGTGAGAAGTTTACGCATCTGCTTGCACGCTCTGTATTTCGTAACCGACCTACTTTAGGTGAAAGGGGCAGGGCACTTAGACTGTGAGGAGACGCGTTGAAGTGTTTTAGCAGAACTTTGCACCTGCGCAGGTAACAGAAACTCACCTGTGGTGCAGCTGTGAGTGAGCCGCTGTCAGATCTGAAACCATGGAGTACGACTCGGTGTCGAGGGGAGCCCGGGCCATGTTTTTCATGCTCACGCCGAATGAGTCATCTTTTGAGAAAGTGGAGGATGTCCCTCAGTATGTGCAGCAGGTGGGTGTAGCCTCGTTCATAACTAATACATCTGTTGTTTTAGGGTTATACTGAACCCATTGTCCCCTCACTTGGTCAGATACAGTTGACGCAGCCTCGTCAGTAAAGTATCGATTTGAGTTGCATCAATCCACTGAAAAGCTGCATATTGAAAACAGTTGAAGTATTCGTTGGAGGGGAAAAAAATAGTCTGTTCTGCTTCTTGTGACCTTTGAACTGAACAGTTTTTATTTAGAACTCTAAGTATTATGTGCATGAATAAATATGTCAAATTTGAAACATGGAAGACAGTTTAAGGTCAACCCATGGAGAACATTGCATTAAGTATGGAAAAGTTAAATCTGTGTCAACACAATAACCAATCTGCTCTACTTTGATTAATCTAATTACTTCTGCCTAATGAAAAATTTATAACACGGTTTTTTTTTTCTTTTCTCCTTCTGTCACTTTACAGCATCTCAATTACCTTTTATTGTGACAAATGGCTGGTGCAGGTTTAACAACACATGTTGGTTATGAGTTTTTATGAGCAAATCAGGGGAGGCGAACAATTACCCCCACAGCAGGAGTCCTCAAAATCCACTAACAAGTGTGATGAAGCTAATTTGTTGTTACTGCAGGGCTTACTGTGTGATTAAAAATTTTGCATGGGCGTGCCTGGGCAGTTTAGTGACTCGACACTGTTTACAGCTTGTCGTTAATTATTCTTCACCACCGTCATTCTGTGATCCCAACAGGCCAAATTAGTCAAAGGGGGAAATATCACAACACAATCGTGTGATTTTTGGAGTTATTTGGAATTATGGGTTTCTGGGTTGTTGCCAAACTCTCAGCTGTTTGGTGATTTGAATGCAAACACAACATTTCGCAGACAGCAGTGATAAAACTGTTTTGTCAGCCTGCATGTTTTTAGCCAACATCACTCAACTGTGGCCTTTTAAAAGGGCTGTCTGGGTGGGTGGGTGGGGGGGGACAGGACAGGACATCTGGTCCACAAATGTCATTTTCCATGTAAGGTTGAAATCAGAAGAAAATAAAATGCCATTATTACAACACCACAACAAACAGTGCACACAAGCTCAAAGTATACTCAAGTTTAATAAAAGCGTGTGTAACTTTTAGTTCAAAATATAATTCATGCAAAATCAGAAAGATCTGAAAAGAAAGAAGGAGATGGGAGCATTAAAAAGACAAAATAACAAAGAGGAGCTTTTCTTTTTGTTTTTTGATGCGCAGTTTGAGAATCGGCATTTTTTGCCCCAAGCTGTCAAGAACTCAGGGGTGCAGCGGTAAAACTATCTGCTAGATAGGAGAGAGGGGAAAAGATGTATGTGTGTGTGTGTGTGTGTGTGTGTGTGGGGGGGGGGGGGGGGGGGGGCGGGCGGGCGCGGGGGGGGTG
>VURO01019263.1:16858-30733 GCA_015108175.1 Pelvicachromis taeniatus
CGGGGCGGGGGGGGGGGGGGGGGGGGGGGGGGGGGGGGGGGGGGGGGGGGGGAGTGTGCACTCCATTTCAGGATCAAACTTCAGCTCCGAGTCAAAGAGTTGAAATCTATTTGGGTCTTCTTGATTTAGTGGAGAGAATAGCATCAGTAGTAACATGGATGCTGTACCATCTGTTGTGGTGAAGAGAGCTAAGCATCAAAGCAAAGCTGGCAATTTACTGCCAGTGTACATGCCTACCCTCCTCAATGGCGGTGAACAGTGAGTATTAAGTGAAAGATTAAGATCACAGATAAAAGTAGTGAATATGAGTTTCTTCCAGAGAGTGTCTGGGCTTTCCTTTAGAGATGGGGTGAAGAGCTTGGTCATTCAGGAAGGGTTCAGAGTAGAGCTGCTGCTAATCAAAAGGAGAAACATTGTTGTGCTTTGGGCATCTGAATAGGATGTTGTGGTTGGTCTACTGCTCCTAGGATCTTTACCCCACAGAAATGGCAGAACATGGAAGGGAGGATGACTTAAAGGGACCCTACTATGGTTTTCATTTAATTGTCCCTGACATCTAAATCCTCAGATGTCAGGTAGCTTGAAACGCTCAACTCTTATTGCCTGTTTTTTTCCTACCATTGTGCCTACTCGATGTCAGCTCAAAGATCCCATGGTCAGTGGAGGTGGAGCGTTCAAGCGTTCCTTTTTTTTCATGAATCCAGGTGCAGATCAGCCAGTTAGAAGAAATTTGACTTTTTAGGGACGATGGCCTTAAAGTGATATTGACTCGGATTGTTTCTAATAGAAGAGGAACTTTAATAATTGCATAAAGACGCAGTATAAGATGAGTAAGAACTCTACTGAAATGTGAATCATGCAAAGTTGATTTAGCAGAGGCCCACGGTGAGATTATGGAGCTCGAAAAGGGCACAGCAGCCCTTTACTGAAACATAAGATGCGTAGCTTGTTTACCTGCGGTCTCCATCTACTTACGTAACCTAACAGACTTAATGCGCTCTCTCTGAACATGTATGACTTTATATTATCAGTGAGCGTGAAGACAATTAGGTTTCTTTAAATAAGATCTTGCTCCTCATTCTATTTTGCTTGGGTTCTGCCTGACATCACTGAAATGAAAGCTTGCTGTTGGTTAGCACTGATGTTTAATTCATCCACTGAGATAATTTCTACCTCCACTGCTGCCGTGCTTGGATAAATGTTTTTGTTCACCAATCCTGCCAATTGGTTGTGGTTTTATACCCGTGGCTCCAGGCTCATACAGTGAAACAAACATCATGGATCACAAGACATGAAAGTCCTGCAAGCTTTTAGCTCATCTGCCAAAACAAATGCTCAACACAACGGGTAATGGCAACAGAGGACTTGGACCAGTTGTGTTTTTGTAGTTTGTAACACTGCTGAGTCATGATTTTGTGTCTGTGCAGGCTACTCCTTTCTTTGTGGGACTGATGGTTCTGGAGCTGGTGGTGGGCCTGCTGAAGACAGGGGCCCCAGTGGGCACAATCAGTGATGGAATCACCTCCCTATCTGCTGGCATGGTCTCCAGACTCCCACTGTGAGTGTTAAGGCAGGTCCGGTCACGTAGTAAAAGTGCAAGTAAAGCATTATTTGGCTTCTGGTCATTTTAAACACCGTGGTTTGGTGTTTTATATATGACTGAACAATGTGACCTTTTTAGTTTAGGCGGGGTTTTTTTGGTGTTTATTTTGTTGTTGTAACTTTAAATGTTGTATTAAAGAACCATTACCTGTTAAAGGTGAGTTAATGTGAGGAGGCCAACGGGGAACAGATAAATTAGGTGATAAAAGGATGCAGTATGGCAGGTTAAGGGAATGCAACAGAACTAAATATAACTATTAATTTTTTAAGCAAACTTCAGCTTACTGATATTGGTTTTAACCTCCTAGGACCTGGGCGTCCACATATGTGGACATCACATTTTGGGTTGTTTAAACCAAAATACAACATTTTGCTCTACAAGGGCCTGAAATCCTCTTACGAGGACATTATACTGCCACTGTTTGATCAAAATTTAAAAAGAATGTCCTCATATGTGACTCTCATTTTTCTCAGAAACAAAAATCGGGTTTTTTTCCGTTGGGAAAAAAAAATCAGTTGGGCATCTTTCCTGACTTTCAGACAATAATTCTGATAGGTAAAGATCTAAATGGGACAAAAAAAGAAAAAGAAACAAAAATCGGGTAAAAAAATAAATAAATTGGTAATTCTTTGTTTTTACATTCATCAGGTCCCAATCAGCCCAAATATCAAAGAGAAATTACAAATGCATGCCATGAACGAGTTTGGGTCTTAGGCGGTTAAGGCAGTTCTCTCACATTGCGTCTTCAATGTAAATATAAAGTTAGTTTTATGAGTTGAACATAATCTTTGCTAGTTCTGCATTGTTTTAAAATGTGGACTGTAATGGGGAGCAGTAATAATCATGGGAACTCAAACAGGGGAGGCTTTGTTATACCTGACATACAAAATTAGTTACAAATTAAACAAATTTCTGTCAAGATGGAACACCAGGTGAACAGATGAATATCGTGACCCTTGGAGCGCAGCTGTACGTGATCACAACCTGAATGCTGTACTTGCATAAGCAGATTTTGAGCCGACACTGAGCTTTGACCTTTCCTCTCCACAGCTTGCTGATGAGAGGCTGTGAGCTGAGTGCTTACATGCATGTGTGGAACCACTACCGCTTGGTGGAGCTGCCCTGGGACTCTGCCTGGACCTGGTGGTTCACTTTCATGGGAGTGGACTTTTGCTACTACTGGGTCCACCGTTTTGCTCACGGTACCAATCGTACTCTCACCCTCAGCTGCAGGAAAAAAATTATGTTTTGTGCTGTGTTTTTTTTGTTTTGTGTGTGTGTGTTCTGAAAACACCATTGCTCCTTTACCTGTAGGGCACAGCAAAAAACTTCTGAGACCTTCCCCTAAAAACCAACAACATACCTGATTTTAACTTTGCGTGTTTGCCTCTGTGATTCCATCATGGACATCAAATGTGCAGAGAAAACACTTTAGTGTGTTAAAGTGACCCAACTGTTGTGTTCACCATTGTTAGTCAGTCAATACAGTACTATAGTAGCACAGGAAAAATCTCCTTTGTTACCTCTTGTTCTTTTGTTTGTTTATTTTATACCAAGTTTAAAGCTGACACATGTGAATGTAGACACATTGTAAGATACTAAATGCGAGATTCTATTTATTCAGGACGTTAAACCATAATGAGCAGTGTACATTGGAAATATTCTTCCCAGTGCCAACAGGGCAAGGTTGTTAGTTGACAACACATCTTGGTTTTAGTCAACTGAATGTCATAAGAGGAATAGCAGCATCAGTAGTAGACTAAATCTCAAGTTCAGTCAGTTGACTGAAATAGAAATAGTAAAAGTTCGATGTTTTTGCCGGTTAGTTGCTCCACATGGTTTACGAAGCGTCTTATTTTCCTTGATATCACATGCAACATTTTTCCATGTGCCTACTCTTCTCTTCGTCCCAAGTGTTGACATTTTGTCGCATTTTCGTGGGAAACGGATCATGGGAGCTAGTTTCCAAAAAAAAAAACACTGTGCAGTTTCCCAGGGACGGAGTAAATGTGCCCGTCTAACCTTACTGCACAAGGAGATTGCTTCTGATTGCATCACTTGATTGGGTCTTATTGGGTCTAGTCTCTCCACAATATTTTCCTTTCGGTTGAAGAAAGTGTTCGCACGTTTCGTCATCGTTTTTATTTATCGTCTGCATTTTGTCAGAAAAAGGTCGCTGGCAAATTATTGCTTATCAGAATTGTCACTAATTGGCACCATTAGTACTGGCTGAAGCATTGACCTGAATTATTCCGGTCATTCAGTTGGGGTTGATCCTCCCAATTTCATGGCTTATTTCTGCAAGATGTATCGTGTCCCATAACCTTTGTGAAAACTCCTGTTGAACAAGTATCGAGATCCACGCTGCTTTGTAACATTGCTTCAAAGAGGTTGCTGTAGCAGGTAGCTCTGCATGTTTGATTGTTAGCAGATTTTATTCATTTATTTTTTCTATATACAAAGGATGCTCTGCCTGACACAGTGGCAAAGGGATTAGTCTCCTCTTGGGATCAAACTCGTCCGCTCGTTAGGCCCGTATGTAAAGTAATAACAAAAGCTGCAAAGTTAGCTGCTGATAAATGGCTGTAAAATGTTGATTTAGTTGCCATCCCCACAGGGAGGAGTCATGAAGATAAGATGCACATCATGCTTTTGTGGACGTTGTAGAGGAAGCAATTATTTTTGAGTTACATCCAGCTGCTTTAGAGCTGTGCAGATGTGAGAGGCCATGGTCTCCAGAGGACTCTGGTCTTAACCCAGAGCTGTTGCAGCAGCAGGCTGTAAAAAGTCATGTCTCAGAAGTAGCAACGTCCTGCAGAATAAGTCTTAAAAAATATACATGTCAAAGAATTTTGTAGAGTAGTGGCTCTACAAAAAAGGCCTCTCCGCATGTATTGTCTGATGTTCGTGCCAGATGCTCAGCTGCCACTCAGCACATCGGAAGAGAGCTATTTATCTGTGGCCTGCGCTGATGTTTATTTGTGTCAGAGGCACATCAAGCTGACCGCTGTCTAGTCCACATAGCTTTGGATGAAAGTCCACTGGTTCTGTGTTGATGTTAGAATCTGAGTAAACAGAAGCTGTGTTTTTTAAACTCTCTGCCACGGCTGAACTGGCCTCTGTGCTTTTGAGGTGACCAAGAACATCAGCTCAGGATGCTGGTGGTCACTTTTACTGTGCACTTTTAGAGTGCAAGGCATATAACCACCATGGTTATGTCTTTGTGTAAGCCCGAGTCTAGGCACTTTGGAATACAATAAGAAATGGTAACTTGCAATCAGACATTGACTGTCTGGTGTAACTATTAATGATGAAAATACTGCATTCAAATGTTAAAAATTTGCATAGCAACCTCTGTAGTGCCTGCAAAGATGAGTAACTTTTTTTTTTCTTCAATGGACACTGTTTAATTGAGGAATAGCTTTAGATGCACAAATATGACTTGACTATTTTCATAGGGAGATGAGGGATCCTGGTTTGTTGTTTGCATCACCTGCACACTAGACCTTTTTTAAATGATGAATGACCCAGAAATGAAAACCAGTGTCAAAGGACAGATGCAATTTACCTTGTCTTACATGGACTTCGACTGCACCACACTTTCCTGGCAGGATGACAGCATGCTCATATTTTTCTGTGAGCTGAGGAACTCATGAGTGCATGTGGCATCTGTTTAAAAAGCCTGCTTTTAAATGGGAAATGCATGAAAGAAGAAAAAGGCAAAGTGTAATAACTTAAAAAGAAACAAGTGAATGTGCTAAAAGCCAGAGTTGCAACATAAGACTTGGCTAATGAATATCAAAACATTAGCTTGTGTCATTGTATTGCATCATATTTGAAGAATGAGAAAATCACTATAGCCACTCAGCAGCTATATTGATAAGCTTTCATGTTGTCTGCATGCTCACTGGTGATTGAATTATTGGGGCAGAGATTGTCAGTCTTATTAATTGTGTCTCTCAGTTCAGCTGTTGGGACAGAATAAATCTAAACCACTACCTGATCTGGGAAAAAAAAAAAAACTGGGCAAGGATCAACTTTCTGACTGGAAAAGTGCAGAGTCCATCTATCACATACGCAAAGCTCCAGACTTTTGTTTTGACAATCCAAGAAAACTAAGTTAAGTAACATGCACTGATTTTAAAAACTATTCTGTCTGCTGAATAACATCAATAACACCTGAAAGGCGATCTCATGAACTTTTCCCAATGTTGTCGTCCTCTTAGTGTCACGTGATGCAGAGGAATGTCGCCAATACTGTGACATATCTCTGCGGTGTGTTCGGTCGGAATAATTTTATTTTTGAACTGCAGAATCAGTTTTATGTCTCAAAAATGTTCCACTTACTTTCATTTCCTCTCTCTCCAGCCTCTTTGGGTTGTTATTATGGAACGTTGCGGGGTCGCAGATAGTCATCTGGTGCAGTGCTTGCTCAGGAATATAGGCTTTTTCCCTTGTTACCAAAGGGAAGTGGCTGTCCCTGACCACAGGACAGGGCCGGCACGGTCCTCACTCCTCACTCTGGTCAGGCGAGGTCATCTTGGTCAACCATTTTCTGACCTCCAGCTTCTTCCAGAGGAAGGTTCAACCAAAATGTTCCAATGTGAGTGAGGCATGTTTCCTATAAAGAAGCACTGAAGAATGAAATGGATGTGAGATGAGCGCTGTGTTTTTCAGCTCTTAATAATGCCATGTCCACACTGATACGTATTTGTGTGAAAAAGCAGATTTTTCTCTCAGCCGTTTTTCGCGTTGCAGTGTGGACTGTGAAAACGGAGGCTTTTGAAAACGGAGGCTGTGTCTCAATTCCTAGGACGCATCCCTCGTAGGCCGTAGCCAAGGCGGCGTATGTCGGCCGGGTCCTCCGAAGGCCGAGAAGGCCGGAAGTGAGAGGCTTGTTAAATGGGACGGTCTAGCATTCAGATTTGCGTCACCAGCTGTTCCCACCCTTAACGCTTCCACCTCCTCGGTTTTACCATCTCCGTTGCTGCCGCCAGTGGTGGAAACTGGAATTGGCTGGGACATGGTGGGCCAGACCCATCCTACAAATTCAGGGAAATGTAGGCCGTATTTGTCAGCCACATTTGTAGGAGTCTACGAATTGGGACAGCCTACGTCACGTCGCTGCGACATAATCGGCCTACAAATGTGGCCCACGAGGAATGCATCCTAGGAACTGAGACACAGCTAATGACGCATTTTAGTCATATGATGAGGTCATGTGACCAATTCAACGAAGATGGCGGTCGGCATTGTACAGCAGTTGTTTTGTTTGCTCTCAATTTTGACAGCCCTATTAAAGATTAATATCAGTTTGAACATGCTCCAACTTTGTACTCTTGTGTTACTCGCAGCAACAGCTCCACCTCATTGTCTTTTTAAAAAACTCGATGCTTTTTCTCGACATTTTGCCGCAACGTTTCAAAGAACCGGAAAGTAAAGAAACGGCAGATGGAAATGTCGCAGGTCGAATAGTCTTACGTTTCATGCATGTGTGGTACGGGAATGTTAGCGTTTTAAGTGTAGATGAAAATGATTGGAAACAATAGTGTGGACGCGGAGCGTTTTTAGACGAAAACGCCGTTTTCAAATGTATCCGGATTATTGTAGATGCAGCCTAAGTGTCAAACTGTCGCATGACAAACCCGCTTGCCATCTGTTGCCTCAACAGTCTGAACACTGCAGCTGCGGTGTCCAAACGAATAAGATAGAAATTGCAATCCTGCATAATAAGAAAAAGATCACAATAGAAAAATGCTAGAAGAACCAACTGCATGCTTGGAAATGTCAGCCTCCGCATGAAATATCACTTTGTTTCACCAGCTTTATGGATATTTTCATAGTTTCCACCTCATGACTTCCACATGAAAGGATGATTCAAAGATAACTGGAAGGGCAGCAGTCGTCTGTACTGATGCCATCTTTACTAAGAGACGTTATTAATTTGATGTTGCTCTTGCCAGACACTGATCTTGGGAATAACAGCAAATTAAAGAAGACTGGACCACTCGATCTCCAGGTCTTTTTTTAATTTGAGCTGGATGAAACTCATTCACAAAAGATGGCAGAAGCCTTTTACTACACTGTATTTATGGCCCTTGGCACTTGGTGTGATTCTGCTTAGACAAACACCCGTTGTGGTTAAAGTTGAGGCAAATCTGGAATTCCAAACATTTGAATGACCTTTGTGCACACAGACTCAAATGAAGTGTTTGCTTATGCTAAGTCCCCATATCACTATTTGCTTGATCACAGTGCTAATGCCAGAAGTTTCAAGAATCAAAGCTGTAACTTTATTACTTTTTAAAAAAAAAATTATTTTATTGCATTTTATGTTCATGTGTCGTTTCAGGAAAGAAAGATGTAAGTGTTCAATTGCTGACAGATTTCCAGAAAATGTAACTCCTCTGGCCTCTGAAATAATATGACCCTTGGTGTAAACATTTAACCGCTAGTTTATCTATTAGCAGCCATAGAAGACACCTTCTATAAACGCATTGATTCAATAAGCTGATGACTGACAAGAATAGAAAACAGATTCCCGTTTTAGCCCCATGTTGTTTTTTTTTCGGTTCTTTCTACCCGCTGTTCTTTCAGCAGCAGACGCACTCTATATGTTAAAAACGTTGCTATTCTGAACCAGCTGAACGCAGATGGTTTTGGGTGAGCAGTACGCCAGCTTGATTCAGATGCGGCCATGTTGTTGACAGCACTGTTGATTCTGTTTATTCTAACCTCATATCGCGAGTGCCACTAATAGCAGCTCTGCTCTTGGGCAGCATCTATATCCAGGCATGCCTGCCAGAGTAAAGCCATTAATCAGCTAGTCAGCTGTCTTTACTCTGATTATATGTGAGGTAATGGAGTTATGCTGCAGTTGTTTCACCACAGTAACTGCTGCTGCGCACAGAGCTCAGAAACGCCAGAGCATCGCTTAAAGGTCCCGTGAAACGGTATCATTACTTCCACAAAGTGATGTATTTTGAGACGGGGGCAGTTTAATCTGATTTTAACAGCGCAAAACTGGAATTGGTAAACACTTTATGGTGGCGTTTTTAACTGGAGTTTTTTTAAATACTGGCTGGTGCATTTCTAGATGAAAGTAGTTTTGGATCAATCATGATCCAAGCTGGAACAGAAATATAAGAAGTAGCACTCAGAATTCAGCTGTATGTGTTGTAATCCTTATAAAGTAATGCACTTTACATTCATCCACGATAAAGCAAAGGAACTATACTATGTGAAGTGCACACAAGATTATTCGTCTTCTACTTTTGGTGACAATAAGATGAAAGTAGTTTTTTTTTTAAATCAGTTTTAAAGGATGGTGCATGTCTCTGTTAATCATTACTTTTGGTTCAGAAAGGACCGTTATAGTTGAGGAGTTTTATTTACCTTCTTATATTTGGCATTATGTCTCTAATGCGGGCCTTCTCTGACTTTTTTTCTGCATACATGGTAAATCAGAAGCAGCAATACCCAGAGAGTGGTGTTGTTTAGTTGGTCCGAGTCAACACATTGTTTTGGTCTGATGCAGCATAGGAGGAGGAGAAGCTGGGGAGAGGTGGGTTTCAACATGGCGTATAATGCAGCTGCACCACTGCAGCTGATACTGTGTGGCTTTTTCCAGCGTCACATAGTATCAGCTTGATTGCATTGGGAAGTCGAGTTCAGGTTATCCACTGGAATTGCAGCTGAATTTAATTGTCTGTATGAACTAATAAATCATCCATTCCATCCTTGACTCTTAATAATTTTAATTTGGATGTTTAAAAACAAAAATTGGGGCACACACTCATCTGGTCAGGAGTTAACACCTTATTAGGTGATGTGTTTCTCCCAGCATCTGCCAGGTCATAGTCTCCACCCTGAGTGCAGATGAATGCAGCTACTGGTGCTCTGTCAGGTGTAGTTGGATGGGATGTTGGTGACTGAGCTGATACATGAAGTACTGTTTTCTTTGCGGTACGACAGCAGCAGCTTACTACACAGACACGTTGTTTTCACTGTATTTACACGGGGGCCTGATTTCATTTATTTCTCTAGTAAATGCCAAATATTCATTTCATTTCTGTATTTGGATATTTTTCTTATATTTTATAAACTTTTTAAGTCCACCACTCCCTCACAAAGAGGGTTTTGCTACTCTCAGCAGATAACTACGGTCAAGTTTTCAGATCAGAACCTGAAAAAGCTTGAGCAGGTGTGAGAACACAAAATGTCCAACACAATTAGATTTGACTTCAAATGGTGCTTAACCTGCAACATTAATTGTACAAAGCCTGTATGGGGTGTAACTGTTAAGTCCAGCTAGCTGGTAATTTCATTTCTTGTCATTAACACAGTCATCACGATTAATGCAATTAAAATTTTAACGCACTCAACCCGTCTGGAGCGCAGACAAACTGCCCGAAATGCCACGTGACGGAGACATTTCAGGGATTTTGAGTCAGTCTGCGCGGCTTAAACGCGTTTACGCCGTTTACGTGGATTAATCTGCGTTAACTCCTTAACGAGGATCTGCCATTTTTGACCCGTTAACGCTGACAGCACTAGTGTAAAGTCATCTTAACTTACCATTTCCTCGTACACCACCAGAAACAGACAAGGCAAAAGACCTTTTAATGGTCTTGAAACATAGCAGGGCATGTTAGCGGCAACTATTAATGACTCTTCTGTAGGAACATTGTTACTACTTCTTACTTCAGTGTGTTGAACACAGGCTGTCTTTCTGTGATCTCAAGCCTTAAACAGTTTTAAGGATGCAGAGAAAACAAAATCATTAAAATAGGAGCATACTGGAATGTAATAAGAATATGAAAACTTTTTTTTTAATCATTTGAAGCCAAAATTGTCACTTAGAATAAAATCCAGTGGAACAGATGTGTTACTGTGGAACACATGATTGCTGTCATTACTTATTTAGCATTAGGGTTTGTTTTTTTTGTTTTTTTTAAGTGTCTTGCAGGCAATATAGAAACTTTTAAAAAAAGCTATGTAAAAACTATATATGCATGTATATGAAATAACATAATCCAAAAGCCTGCAGGTGTGGGGGAAAAGTGCAGAAATGTGGGCCAAGTATATAAAATATATGTATTTAACATGTTCTCTGCTCCCTGGATCAACCAGCCTTTGTTAAAAAATTTTTTTTTGCTTTGATAGCAGCTCACTTCATTCTTTAACTTTCTGCTAGTGTGTCCACACACCCACTGCCATTCAGCCCTGCAGACAGCAGCAGTTGTTGAGACAAACAGATGTGCTTATCACTGTCCTCCGTCCCAAAGGAGAGCTGGCCGGTGTGGATGTTGTTTAAAGAGAAGCACCTTCTGGCTGTGGGGCAAGGGTGAGAGGGTGCGGGGCCTTGAAAAGCCCCCCAGGGCAGCCAGGTCTTCATAAATCTTTATTCTGACAGCAAGTTCCTGGCCTGGTGCAGGTTGCAGGGCCAGCAGAAGAATCTGGACCCCCACTTGGTTTGCTGGTTCTGTCTGTATGGTTTGGTCAGGATGTGGGGGTCTCACTCACGACAGCAGAACAGAGCGAGTGAAAGGCCTCGCGGGAGGTAAAGACAACATCAACAGTGATCTATAGGCCTGTTTGCTCATGCTGTCTGCTCTGTGTGCGTTGAGAGGAAAAGAACTGTAGAATAAGACCAAGAGAAATTGGTCCGATTGAACCTAGAACATCACAAAGAGATAATATCCACAGTGCCTGTATGTTCAGCTTTAACCAAAGTGTGGAAAAGAAGTGTGTGTTATGATCATTGAGAGGGTCGCTGAGCTCAGCAGAGGCCAGAGTCAGGCTGTCTGCTGCCCTCGTGTGCTCTGCTTGCTGCACGGACAGACTTCCCTCTGTCAACAGTTTAGACAGAAGAGGTGATTTCAGCTGCAGACAAAGCTGAGGACAAACTTCCACTGACTGGAGGGATGAAGTGTGAATGTGAAAAATGAATATGAGGATAGATTAGTAACATTGTTTGTTTGTTTTTTTTATTATATTTTATTTTAACCAAACCTTTACATATGGTTTTCTCATTTCCTCTTAAATTTTTCAACATTACTACATTGCTTGTTGTTGAGTGGTAAAACATGACTTCAGCAATTATTGTTTTATTTTATTTGGCTGGATTTAGTCTTTTCATGTAACACTTAAAATTAAAAATAAAACCAAAGGCAGGAGTCTTTTTTTTCTCTTCTTTTAATTGTCTGTCTCCCCTTTTCATGTGAATAAGGTCTGATTGACCGGGGAATTCAAATTTCCTTTTAAACTTGGACATTATAAATGTCATTTTAAATTGTCATTATATACAAAAAACTAAATATCCCTTTGGGTTCAACTGTAAATGTTTTTGTCTTAGCTAGCAGGGTTATGAATTTCTAAATAAAATGTAACTAAATACATCTGAACTCTGTATTTAATAGGCAGCTTTACAAAAGCAACATATCAAATGCTGAAACTGAAATTTAATTTCTTTTTTTACAATGTACTCTGTTTTAATTTGATGCCACCAAGACATTTTAATGACATTGGGAAAGGTGCGTGCTAAACAGAGTTTCACCACTTTTTAAACAGTTCAGTAAACCTCTGGGAACTGAAGAGGTGGATACTGAGGTCGGGTCTGCAACAGAAAGCAATAAAAGGAGGGCAAAGTACTGGTGTTCTGGATTTCAGCACACTGAAATATGGAAGTGGAAATATGATCAATTAAAGCACAATGTTGATATAACAAAATTAAACAGAAAATCAATTTTATTTCTCCTGTCACTTTCTTTGCATAGTTTTTACACCCTGTTTGTGAGAGCTGCAAGTGGGCCTGACTAGGGTTAGTGTGTTTACTTTAGAGTGTGTGACTGAGCTGTGCGGACAGCATGAAGTATGGCAGAGACGGAGGAGATTTGGCCGACCATCCCACTGGGCCCGGCGTTGCTGTTTGGGTTGGCACCCTATCCAAGAGTCCTCCAATCCAAACACTGGAGAGCTGTTCACAGCCCATTAGTCCTGTGATTGACAGGGCAGCCCACCACTCAGAGGGCTGCTTATTACTGCCAAGTGTTTGTCTATGAGGGTGATGATTTAGACATCTGATTGATGTAACTGTGAAAACATTTTACAAGGTTTGAGTGGTTAAAAGAGTGTCAATTTGGATCTGCTCCTATTGGTGATTATTTTTCTTTTATTTAGTCATATTTTCTCCTTATAGCAGCATTATTCAAGGTATAAATTGGCACTTGTTGGCGCTTGGTGGTGGCCTTGACTAGAGCTAAATTTATGGATCTCAACTGGACTTTGGCTCTTGTGTTTACATGACTCTGGTTATATAAACACTGCTCCTGACATGGTTTGGATGGATGTAAACAGGCCGTGTCAAAGTCTAACCCAGTCGCATTACATGACTGATTATGATTTCATTATTATGGACCTTGATTACGTGTCAGATAATGATTCTAAAAAACATTATAACGCAGACGTCCTGCAAGATCTCTTCAATTGATCCCACATACTGGGACAGTAAGTTTCTGTTGCTGCAGTGTGTAAAATGTTGCAGAACAAACTGTTTAAAATCTGAATGAAAACAAAAACCTGAACATTTACAGTAAAGGGATTCTGTGAGTCTTTAGTCCCGGATGAACCCCCATTTTATTACAAGTGACTCTGGTGTGCAAATGAAAAGGGTGCCTATAATATTGAGCTTTAACTGATTTATTTACAGAAGGAAATAAAAAGAAAATAAATCAGTTGTATGGTATGTGCATGGATGAGTGAGTAAGTCTGTTCTGTAGCCTGGAAATGTCTCTTTTTTTTGAGCAGAGAAGAACAAGAATAAATCTCCAGGCCACAGTCGTTCCCCTGTGACAGCCAGCTGGTTGGGCTTCCTCTGCTCCTGCTCAGGGTCACATGACTTAAGAAGACAAACTCTTCCATCACACTTTCATTCCCAAATAAAATGACAGTAGTGAGTGTTATTAAAATTGGCTTCATCACACACTGGATTAATCTTTATGACGTTGAGACCCTGAACCAGGTGAAAATTTCAGTTCCTCTAATACTTTCCAAGTTCGAGACTTTCCATTAGCATGGTAGCAAAGAGCCCAAAATCTATTTATAAAAACATCTCAAAGTTCAAAAATGCCTTTATTACCAGTGAGTTTTTTTTTTTTAATGTTTTTTTTTTTTATTTGTTTTGTTTTTTGTTTTTTTTTTTTTTTATTTTTTGTTTTTGGTTTTTTTTTGTTTTTTTTGGGGGGGGTTATTTTTTTTTTTTTTTTGTGTGT
>VURO01019264.1:0-22500 GCA_015108175.1 Pelvicachromis taeniatus
TTGGGTTTTTCCTTCTGGGTGTTTCTTCTTCATTCACCATGTGTTAATAGATCTCCCTGCATTCAACCATCCTTGTTATTAATCTCTGGCTCTCTTCCACAGCATGTCTCTATCCTGTCTTCCTTCTTTCACCCCAACCGGTGGCAGCAGATGGCCCCGCCCCTCCCTGAGCCTGGTTCTGCCGGAGGTTTCTTCCTGTTAAAAGGGAGTTTTTCCTTCCCACTGTCGCCAAAGTGCTTGCTCATAGGGGATCATATGATTGTTGGGTTTTTCACTGTATGTATTATTGTAGGGCCTACCTTACAATGTAAAGCGCCTTGAGGCGACTGATGTTGTGATTTGGCGCTATATAAATAAAATTGAATTGAATTGTGTACGTTCATTTGACATAACTTTATTGTTCACTTTGGTTTCTGCAGACTGAAGCCAAAGACGAGGTTTGGAGTTTGAGATGCCGTCTGTGTCACGTCGCAGTGAGCGCGGAAATATTGTATTCTCCAAAGAGTGACTTCAGTTGGAGTCGTGCACATTTAAATCTCGGCGCTGCAGACGGACACATTTAGTTTATCCACCAAATCGCAGCTTTAGATTAGTTTGAGGACCTCCGTTTAAATTGAAATCAGCATCGTTTTACTGTCAGTTCAGACGTCGCTGCTGGAAAACTGAACCTCAACGCCTGAAGCTGCTCGGACAGAGGACAGGAAGTGCTCAGAACCTCCCCGTCCAATCACCGTGCCTCTATTCTGGGCACACGTAAATAATTTTCACAAGTACAAGTGTTGCATTTTGAGGAGAAAATTATTTTAACCAAACCCATTTTCAGTTATTTTATTTTAAAAAATATCATTTTTAAGACCATTGTTGGTTTTAATCTAGTTCAAACACTCCACGGGCTTTAGCTACACGTGGACAGTGTTCCCAGAATGCAGTAGCTAGCGAGCTGATTGGAGACCAAAACAGCCAATCAGAATTTTTGCATCCAAGTGTGTGATTGGTTGGTTCTGTGACACAAATATACGTCTGCACAGAGTTGTGTCCACAGAGACGTGAGCAGGGGGCTGTTACTGTGTGGATAACACCTGTGAAAATGATTTACGTGTGCTCCACCATAACCGGCTGCTGCCTGCGGACGCCAACGTCAGCTGGAGCTCTCCACCTGCTGGTCAGACTGCGGTACTGAAGCCACTCTCGGGCCGGTGACCAGGTTGACCTGTGCAGGTGATCCCGTGGGGGCTGAGAACTCAAAGTGAGACAGACATCCAGACGTTTCTGTAACAAGATCCAGTTTTTATTTTTTCTATTTTTACAAAGAATCTGAAAATTAAACAAAAAACGTTCAAAATAAAGGTCTGACCACCATCCTGTCCACTTCCTGTTATACAGCATCAATGCGTCACCTGTTCAGACACCTGCAGTGTGAACTGCTGCTCACGCCAGAGGAAAAATGACAAAAACTTTTTGTTTAAAGACTGAAAATATCACATTTTATTTTTAAACCGTTGGCCATCATCAACTGCTTAATCCCCACCTCCTTACACGAGGCTCCGCCCACCACTGCCGTGTCACACTGAGACCTGGCGAAGATGCCTTGCTGACCTGGGACCAGCTGTGACAGCCAAATCCACCCTTGAGAGCTGAGCTGAGCCTCGGCCTCTGGCCCTCCTGGAGTTCACTGGTTTCAGCCCATCACGGCCCGATCGCGCCCGCTCTCCCAGCATCAGGCGGCTTGCGTGTTTGAAGTTGGTGTGGTGAAGCACGGCCGAGCGTGCCGACCTCTGGGGTTGGTCAGAGCGTGGCGGTAAAAACAAACTGCACATTTCAGATATTTATTATGAAAGCAAGAGTAATTTTTCTCTGGCAGCTCGGCGCTGAAACCAGTGAACCGAGGAGGAACGCAGGAGGCAGACCTTCGCTCACACGTTTATTTCCCGTCTTTTATTTGGTCTTCTTGTCGGCGGCGAGCGTGTCGTGCAGTTTAGAAACGCTCTTCTCAAACTGGTCCATCACCAGCGTCCCGTGCTCGTCGAAGAACGCCGACACCGACTTGGTGAAGTCCGCCTCCCTCGACTTCTTGGACTTCCCGTCAGTGAAGGACACTCGGAGTGTGTACTGGTCGTCAAACCTGGAAAACAGACGCAGTCAGCACTGATCCGCTACCCTTTCAAAGTAAGAGCGAGGAGTGCGGTGGCCGATCCAGTCTCGGCCCGTCGCAGATAAGGAAACGTGCACACTGACCGTTTGAGGGAGGAGGAGAGCTGCCAGATGTGGTCTGGATCCATCCCAGCTGGATCCTTCTGCATGGCCACCAGGAAGATGTTCTTCTCTTTGTAGGAGGTGTACAGCGTGAGGATGCCCATCATGATGAAGTACGTGAGGAAGAGGAGTTAGGGAAGGCCAACACGCTCATTATCATCATTTCTAAAACACATTACAGCACGTTCGCCAGCCTGAGTGTGCCAGTCTGCTCCACCCAGCTGCTCCTATTGGTGCACCGCAGGAAGGATGGCAGCCCACCGCTGCCAGCAAGGCGGACAACGTCCTGGTGCGGCGTCGCTGCCCCTCAGCACGCTGCTAAACTCACCTGTGCCCAGAAAAGCTGACCTCTGACCTGTCTGAGGTTTTTAGTTGCTGCAATTTTAAACTGACCGCCGCCTCCTTCTGCAGTCATCGTATTCACAAACTTAGGCGGCCGGCCCACGCGCGGGGTGTCGGCGCTCCATCAGCCTCGTACAGCCGGCGGGTAAAAAGGCGATAAAATGTAGACGGTGTGTGTTTCACTGGGTGTGTGCACCTATTACATCTGGTTTTGTGTCTTTGACTTTAACGTTTAAGAATATTTGGACTGATTCACTTTCATGTTTTGGTTTCTGTATTTTAAATGGTTTCCCCTCACACGTCTTACACGTGACGCACTGTGAGGTCGCTGTCCAGGTGAGGCGGCCGAAGGATATGAGATGACGCAGCAGGCGAGGACGGGCCTGGACTCGGGGAAGGGGTGCAGGTAGTCCCAGACCAGCGCCAGCATGGCGAACAGACAGGACACGGTGCAGATCAGCAGGCGCCCGTCGACCAGCTGGAAGTTCTCCAGGTAACCGTACTTCTCCAGCAGCACCTGCAGGGGGCGCAGAGGCCACAGGTAGGTCACAGCTTTCCTTGACAGTGAAAACTCCCAGCCGACAGTGAAGCCCTCACGCAGGCGCTACGCTGCAAACATCATTCAAAGCTTAAACAAGCGCGTGAATCTGACGTCATCAGCTAAAACCTGACCAATGAAACGTCCCAGAGGAGGGGGGGGGTCACGAGGAGGTTCCCTCCCCCCACCTTTAACTTCACCCAGCTGCAGGTCTCCACCCCCCGCTCACCTTTCTAGCTTTACTTTGTCAGCTGATCAGCGACATGACGACATGACGACGCTGTCCTTTGTCTCGTGGCGTCGCTAAATAAACTGTTTACGTCTGTTTCCTGCTTGATGCTCGCTGTGGTGAATATCTTTAAAATACCCACACTGCAGACGGACACGCAACAGTCTGTAACGCTGTCTTTCACAATAAAGCTCAAGATCCTGTTGAGACTTTTCAAAATAAATTGAAATGATGACAAACTTATTCTCACACATTACATTTCAGAGCATGCATCGAACAAATGACCTGAAGTAAAAAGATGAATATAAATGGCGCTCTGTGTCGGCACGTGGATGCAGCACGCCGTGTCCCCGCAGCACGCCGTGTCATAAACACAAAGACTGATGTTGTGATTTGGCGCTGTGTAAATAACATTGAACTGAACTGTCTAAAGATGTGTAGTTTGATGCAGTCAGGCGGAAACGCTCCACAGGCCGAGCTTCACACAAAATGCAACATGTTTGTGATCTATGTGGTTGTCGGGACGACACGTGTTCATGGGGATATGAGAGTTTGGTCATCGCTCAGCCCGAAGCCAAACCAGTGAACACGCCGTGCTCCAAACCAGACGCATCCATGTTTGCGTCGCTCTGAAACGTGGCCGTAAACTGATAAAAGGTTTCAGTAAGACGGCGGTGTCAGTGGAGTGTGAGGATAAAAATGAGCCGTTAAACCTTCTTGGCAGCGTCATCCAGAGAGTTCTTCACCGCCGCTCCGTCCCATTTATCGATCTTCACCGGCTTCTCGTCGATCCGCCACTGAAACGCAAACACAGCAGTTAGCTCGACAGTTTCATGTGAACATGAGGCTAATGTAAACACCGCAACGCCTCTCAGGAAGAGCCCGAGTTGAGGGCGGAGACATCGCCTTCCTGTCATATGATGGGAGTTACAGGAAGATGCATGTTAAAATGTGGCGGGCAGGAGAACGATGGCTAAGGAGGGCGCCACCAAACACACGGACCATCAGACGAGAAACATGGTGGAAGCTCTTACAGTGAAGGGGCCTGACTGCAGGCGACTTCCTGCTTTACGCCCCCGCATTAAAGCCACGGCTGCTTTAACGCAGCAGGAAGTGACCCAAACACACACGTTGTTGTGTCCACGTGCAGCGCCACCTGGTGCAGGTGGTTTACCTGTTACCTGTGTGGAAAGTTAAAGCTTCATCCTGAAGCACACTTCCTGCCCTAACACGTGTTTCTGTGCTCGTGCACACCTACATCACCTGTTTAACAGACTGCACGTGAGACGGGTGAGTTTGGTTAAATGAGCCGTTTCCGGTTTGGTGCAGCTGTTAGCAGGAAGCCGAACAACCCGCTGAACCTCGCCCTCTAATAACGGTGTACCTTCCACGGCGGGGTTACACTCGGCTCTCAGCTTCATCTTCGACTCCGTTTTTATTTTGTTTTCATTCTGAATTTATCGACTTTAGCTCGTTAGCATTAGCTAAGCCCGCTAGCCGCGGCTCGCACAGACACACACCGAGCCTCACCGCAGCCGCAGCGGGCACACAGACCTCCGAGCTCCGGGACACAGACGCTGCCTGCAGCGGTTCTTCCCGCTCAGGACAATCCGTCCACGCGTGTACTCACTTTCTCCAGCAGCCCGCTCTTTCTGTTCCCCGCAGCTGCAGCCGCCATCTTCTCTTCCGCTACAAACGCGGCTCTGTGACCTGGATGCAGCTGATTGGCTGTCCACCAGAGTGCCCGACGCGCGTGTCGTCACCATATCTGCAAGCGTGGCCGAGGCAGCTGCGGCGTGCGCGCTCACGTGAAAAATACTAACAACTCAAAAGTGAAGCAAATACAAACGTATGAGGTTCTCAGCGAACAACCAGGAGGCTTTTATTTAGAAAATCTGTCATCTTAAAGCATCCTTGAGCAGATGGCAGAGGCCGAGGTGGAGCGAGTCCAGCAACATTCATCCGATGAAGAAGACTTCTTCTTTTCAATGAAGTCCCAGCTGGATGGTACCGTGTCAGACTAGATGGATCTGCTGAACTCATTTCCACACATCCAGACACTTTTGATGCGAGCGTCTCTTTAGCTGTGCTGGACTACTGTTCACTGCAAAGCCAGCGAGGACGAACTAACTTAGAAAATCAGCTGCTCCTCAAAACGAACAGGAAGTTCAGACAGTAACACTCTAGGATGTTCTCGAGGTCCAGCAGGGCCAAGTTTAAAAAATTAAAAGTTTTATAGCAGCTGCCGTTCAGGACTGGTTCTCTTATTTGAGTTTAGAACGCATCGTCATGTAAAAGAATGATATGGTTTTGTATTGAAAACATTGATACCTGAGCTTGGTTGGTTTGGTGACCATTATCCGTTCTGACGTATAGATTTGCAGTTTAACTGCCACTGCACTTTATTTTGTAACGTTTTTCTTTTAATTAAAAACAACTATGAGATTTATATCCCATCGCCTTTTTTGCACCACTCAGAAGAGGCGGTCCTCCTGCTGACAGAAAACTATGCAACTTTTACTCTGAGTACACTTTAAATGAGCTACTTTTTACTTTTCAGTACATTTTTAGACAGGTACTTTTACTTGAGGAAAATATTTTAGTACTCTTTCCACCTCTGGTGGAGTCACCTGTAATGCAGAGAGAACTTTCCGCATTCTCTGCTTGATGCGTACTTTGTATTGGGACAGTACTTGGTCGCCGACTGACGACGTATAACGAGAACGCAAGTACACACAAGTACGCATATTGAGAAGTGGCCATTGTTTGCGGTCGATGGAGGACGTCCAGCTGCACTTCCTGCTTGTTCTTACCAATCATCGGCGAGCTGTAGGACGCCCAGGTGAGCATCTGAGGCGAGCCCTGGGGGTTCAGCTCATTGAGTGAAGACAGGACACGAGCCAGCGTTTCAACTCTTTTACTTTTTCTTCCAGCAGCCGCTCATACAAAACTTGTCAGTTATAAAGGACCAACATCATCTGCTCATTTGGCACTCAGCGTGACCCCTGACCCCATCCACCCACCCCCACCTGAACCCTCTGCATCCACCAAAGAATAAAAATAGAAACGTGCACATCTTTGATGGAGTTTAAAAAAAGAAAAGCCCTTCAGCTCCATCAAGACTTCAAATGAACCTTAACAGCTGATGATGAAGGCCAGGAATCACCGAAGATGCAGGAATGTTATCGTTATCTAACCTGAAGCTCTAACACCTGCAGTTCCTCCACCGTCCAGCAGAGGCAGCAGGCTCCCGTGACATACACCAACTGTTTGGTGTCTGTGGATCGTTTCCCTTCATCTGCTTTTAAAGCTCACCTGGTTAAAGTTTGGATTCAGCTCACTTTTTTTAATACAGCACCAAATCACACCAACAGCTGTCTCCAGTCGCTTTATATCATAAGGTAAGGACCCTACAATAACACAATTATTAGGGGCGTGGCCTCTTACCTCAGGTAGCCTAGTCCCTGAACTGGAACTGGGTTTACAGAATCAGAGGGTTTATAGCCAAATGTTGAGATTACAACATCAGGAAATTGCTGCAGTACTTTGTGCTGGCAGACATGACAGGGAGAGAGAGAGCACACTGCCAATCACAGGTAGCCCCGCCCTAACCCCCTCACCTTCCTGTGTCTCTGAGTTGCCCCCCCCTGCTGGACATCAGAGAGAATGCAGGTTTAAGGAGCTACATCTTTATTGACCGTCCAGCCTGTGCGCTGCAGTGCGGTTCTTCCTCCACCCGACCTCTGACATACAAAGGTGTCTCTTTACAGGTGTTCAGGTAGAACACGCCCCCCCCTTCTGGCAGACAGAGTAGTTGCACCAACACGTTCCATGTTTCCTGTGCTCAGTTTGTCCACGCCCTCACATCCCCCTGGGTGAATCATGAGCTTACTGATGCTAAGGTTCAGTGCAAGTACGGCTTTTCTAACAGCGACCCGCCTCTGATCTGAGCGCAGTGAGAACGCAGCGTGGCGCTGCACTCGGGTAAACTACGAACAGATCTGAGCACGGAGAAAAAAAACGCGTCTGTCGATTAGCCGCTCACGGGAAGGCTGGGCTGCGGCTCCTGCAGGGGGCGTGGCAGCGAGCCGCAGTTCCTCACAGCTTAGACGTGATTTCCAGCCTGAACGCCTCATGTGGATCTCTGTTGCACTGACCATTAAAACGCTCCACACTCCCTGTAACTGACCATATTTGCAGTATGAAGGTGGTTCCTGCAATAAATATATTTGAGTTGGAGACAGAAAACAGCTGATTGTGAGGGGTGAAGGGTCAGGGTGCATCTCGTCCCCGAAAGCTTGAACTCGCTCATTGATTGGTTCAGCTGGACCCAAAAGTGGAAGCTCTGGTCTCTGCATAGAGATGGGGCTCTAAGCTCGCTGCTGATTGGCTGCTAGCTCTACAGTCACCTGCCCCACCTTTTTCCTGTGAACTACAGGTGAAGTTCTAACTGACTGCAGCAGGATTTGATGTTCGGTGACGGCGTGATTTTTATTCATGAATAATTACTGAAGGTACCACAGTCAGAGCTCTGTGACGACAGCGCCAGCATCTGACATCACAGGCCAATACAGCTCATCCAATCACACGGCACCCTCTCTCCTGGAGAGCGACCAGGTGGGTCTCCTGATCAGACATCAGGTAGAAATTTTGCCCGACCAATCAGGTTCTACGGATGCAGTACACACAAGCCTCAACAGCTCAGACCTTCAGACTGGAAGACGAGGATGACGCCAGCAGCTATACTGGAGGAAGTTTATGTCCCACGATCAGCATGATCATCTCAGAGAAGTCCGACTCGACACCTCCTGATAATCAGAGTCAGAACCAGAGCGGGTTCTGGTTTCTCCTGTAGTCCCAACACATGCGGGTCGGCTGGACTGTGATTAACCTGTGGAAAGATCTCATGAGGGGTAACTTCCACCTGCGCCGGGGCAAGGACGTGCCGCTGACCCCTCTGTTCAGAGGTGGACACAATGACCATCCGTGCTCCGGGTTCCTGCAGATCCACCGGTCACTGCGACGCAGGTTTCTGTCCACTTCCGACCTCGGGGGGTAATACCAGGTACGGAGGTAAACATGTAGGGAGGGGAGGTTTACCTGCACGCACAGAGGGACCGTCAGGTCGATGTGTAAATCACTTCAGAAATGAATGAAGACACGTGTGTCAAACTCTGAGCTATCAAAATATATATGAATCAGGATTTTGGACGTTCTTAAAGATCTGACAATCGGGAGAGCCACTCTACAGCCCCGGGTTTGAGAGCCAGGTTCAACTCACGTTTAGCCATTTTAGTCAAATTGGTTTCCTACACTTCAGAAACGGACAAACACGATTCCTGTCAAACAGCAGCTCCGGCTGACACTGCCACAACAGCACAGGAAAAGTCCTTTCTTTCCTTAAAGCTCCTTTTACATTTTTCTCTGGCTCTGAGGGAGCACCGTTAGGTCGGTGAGATTTAACGTTAATAGACACCATCATCATCATCATCACCACCATCGCATGGAGCGCCCCAAACTGAACCGACAAAGTCGCGCTCAGCCCGCATCATTTTTCAGATGATGCGCAGGCCGCTGTGTTTGGAACGCACTGCACAAATACGGATTAACAACTGCCGTCGCCTTCAGCGGCGTGGGGATGCAAGGCTCAGACATCGTGACCTCCAGGGCCTGAAGTCCACCCTGGCTCTATGACCGGAAGCTCAACGTACACACTCTTTGCCCCGGGCCACGGGATTACGGTTGAAGGGGTTTTTTCGTTCCAGCTGCAGAAAAACGAGTCGCTCATGCGATCTGTAAAAACGCTCAGATTAAGCCTCTGAGTTCAAACGCTTTCAGGACATTTCCTGTGGCGATGACTGTCGGGCCGCTCTGCAGCTGAAGGCTGAGTTCAGTTTTTGGTGATCTGCTGGTGTTTGGAAGAGATGTCTCCAGGTGAGAAACCCGTTTGTCAGACGAGTGAAAACATTCATATGTTGGTTAAACCTTCGCCTTTTGTGTCTTTGCATATATGAGCTCCTTCCCGTTCGTCTAGTGCTTCTTGTTGATTCGTCTGGACCTCCTCAGGCCACGCCTCCTGCGGTTCTGAGTGGACATCCAGGACCGCAGGAAATACTTGTCGGGGCTCCTTCTACGGTTCTGGTTCTCACGGTCGAACTGTCTCTGCAGCTTCAGGGCGAGCGCTCGATCCTGCCGCTCCTGCTGGATCTGGCAGATGTACCGTTCATCAAGCGCCTCCTGGCTGACGGGCCGGCCCTTCTTCAGATCCGAGTCGCGGCTCGAGTCCAGGTGTTTGGTCTTCTGCTTCCTCTTCTTGCCCCTCCGTGAGGTAGTCTGGTTGTGGATGCTACTGTCGGACTCCTTCCTGGGACTCTGCGAGTCCTTTGGCACTAACTTACAGGACTGCAAGCCGGAGTTCTTGGTGTAGGGCGAGAATGACTGTTTCCGACTGAACAACGCCCCCGTGCTGCAGGACTCAGGAGTGCCGGCAGGCGGCTCAAAGCCTCCCCTGAAGGTCGCCTCGCTGCTGTAGCGGATCGCGGGGACGCGGATCTTCACCGACTGCTTCTGGAAGTTGTCCGTGTCTCCGGCTGGAGAGTCGAACAGCAGCCTCCTCTTGTTCGCTGACATCACTGCGTCTCCTGCAGGGGACTGGCGCGTCTTTGCTTCCTCGCCACCCCCGCCAAGCTTGTTGTGGTTTAGCTCCGAGACGGGACTCGTCAGCGTGGCCTTGGAGTTCACCTTGAGGCTCTGGCGGTCAAGCTCGATCTGCCTCCACTTCTGCAGGACGGCAGGGCTGGCCTCGTAGCTGGTGGCCTTCTGCAGGCCGCGGGTCAGGTTCCGGGGTGTGGACTTCACAATGGTGGGTTCCATCAGGCGGCCGTCCGGGAGGCGCTTGGGTGGCGTGCACGGTGAACATACAATCGGCTTGAAGTGGTTGAGCTCCTCGGAGATGCTGTCGTTGCTCTCGGGGCTGATGGAGCGCTCCGGGCGGGGGGGAGGCATGCACAGGAGAGCCGAGGAAGATGATGTCAGCACAGCTCGCCAGGTGAGCCTCCGATCGGGAGCGGTGATGGGGGCGGAGATGGAGCGGCTGTTCTCAGAGGAGAGGAGGATTCCTGCTGCGTAGCTGTGGCTGATGCCAACCTGGCGGAGGACACAAGTCAGAAGATCTTTTAAAGCCACGACCACACAGGTGTTTAACACAGGTCAAAAATAAGAGCGGCTCATGGCTGCTACTTTAGCGGTTTTACTTCAGGTACTTCAAACTCAGTGTGGACAGAAACACCGTCAGATGGTCTGAGATGGAGCGGTAACCGACAGAGGTGGTCCCACACTGACAGTGTGCACCATCTGTAAACAGGGTGGAGGTTCTGTCAGGGTTTGGGCTGCAGTGTACACCTGCAGAACCTCCTAGTACAGGTGGGCGGATCAATCTAGAAATCGATAGCATTGACACCAACGCTGGTATTGGTGTGGGATCGATACTTTAGTTCAGCATGTATCTCCCTGAATTGTGTTAAATAAATTATTTTTTAGGAAATAAAAATATATGAACATGTCACTTGTTTTCCATGCACATCCTATGGCACATACAGCAAGACGTCGACTCAGAGTGCTTTATAAACAGGCACATGTGAGCGCTCCAAAGACCCCGGTTCACACGCTGAAGGGAGATTTTTGTTGCCATGATTCATCTCATAAATGGTTACACACTGCTCTTCCTACGCAAGCTGCCTTCGTTTTATTAAAAGTATCGGTATTGATATCGGCGATACTGAGCTTGCATTTATTCGGTATCGGATCGATACCAAAGATTGCAGTATTGCATACCACTACCTGCCTTATATACTCTACTGAATTTCCCAGCTGAACCCACCCGAGGGGTTAATAAAGATTTATCTCATCTATGTTCATGAATGTTTGCTCGTCTCGCGAAGTCACTGCACATATTTTCCATTTTCCTCACTCTCTTTTTTCCTGTAAAGCTCAACACTTCCTTCTGATGGAGGCTGTGCTGTCTCCGGGCAGACTGGACTCTACACAGCTGGACCTGTGAGCATGTTTGAGTTGAAGTGTTGGGATGTTTCACCGGGAATTTGAGCTGTAGTGAGGTTGTCATCGATACCAACATCTGTAGCGTGGCACAGCACTACTGTGAATGAGGGACCGTGCGAATGTTGAAGTGTCCAGGCAAGTGTATCCATGTTAAATGACAAGATACACGTGTTCAAACAGCGTCAGTTAACACACAACTTCAGGGGTTTTATTTTTATATCATAATTCTTCATAACTCAACAATAAGAACAAGCAGTCTGATGTCCTGCAATCATTACGAAGCTATCATTTGAAAAACAATAACACATTAAGTTTTTGTACAAAGTATCAGATCAGTATCGCCGATACCACCGTGGATTGTACTTGGTGTGGGATTGGAAAGGAAATCAGTGGTATCGCACATCGGTAATCCATCCATCCACAGCCGCTTGTCCTTTTCAGGGTGACGGGGTAGTACACGTAGTACACGTCAAAGAGTACTTACAGTATTTATGGTTCTCCTGCTGTAAGTACTAGTAATAACCCCGCTGGCTGAATGATTTCTGGGCCGGTCCAGCCAACTGTTAACCGAGTCCACGCAGTAATACCTCCAATACTACTACTACTACTGCAGTAGCTAAACTCCTCCTCCAGCTGTGCATGTCTGGACACATTCCCATCTGCAGACCTGAGCAGAGCAGTTTTTGTACAAAGTATCAGATCAGTATCGCCGATACCACCGTGAATTTTACTTGGTGTGAAAGGAAATCAGTGGTATCGCACATCGGTAATCCATCCACAGCCGCTTGTCCTTTTCAGGGTGACGGGGGGCGCTGGAGCCCATCCCCACATGCTACAACAAAGGTGGACGCTGACACCAATATATACCTGCTGCTCGCTCTGTGGCTTCCCTCAAACTCGGGGAACACGGCCTTGTTTTTGTTGCCATTTCCCGTGTTACAGTTGTAACAAATGGCGGTTTTGATTTTCGTGAACGAGAAGCTCTCATGACTCATCGAGTGACGCTACTGACCAGCCAATGGGTGGCATGGAGACGACCTGCTCGGACAGCTTGGAACCCCGGCCGAGCAGGTACTAAGAGAAAACGGGCTTAACGATCCTGGACAGCTCCTGAAGTGTGCAGTAATCTGATTACACGCCGTCTTACACAGCCTGATAAAACACTATTCTTTCTGAACACAGACGGAGTCTTGATCATGTGACTGTCTCACGTACCCGGTCCATCACGGCTGCCGGCTGGGTGACGACCTTCATCTTTCCTCCTCCGTCCTCCACGGGGTCAGTGCAGCTCCTGCTCCTCTGACAACTCCTAGAGAATAAACGCAGAGGTCAGAGGTCACACCCCTGTGGTATGTTCGCTGTCTGAAAAAGAACAGAGCAGTGTGGTTGTGCTCACCCAGTGAAGGCGGATGAATTTTTGGTTTTCCTGATGAAGGCGGAGATGTTTCGGATCCTCCTGCTGATCGGCTCCTCGTTCTCTGAGTCGGACAGGACGCCCTGAGCAGGGACAACGGCGATTTAACGACAGCTGCTGCAGGATGAAAACATTCAGCCTGTCAACACTCACCGGATCTTCATCGTGACCGACTGACACGTCTTTACAGGTCAGAGAGCTCCTCCTCTTCACCTCCTCTCTGTCGTCACACAGGAGCGGCTGAAACACAGAGGGGTTAAAGTTCATTCTGAGAAGCACAAAGATTGTCCTGTCTCTGCGAGACGACGCAGCATCTCCGTGGGCGCGTCGAGTCTCACAGCTTAAACGTATAATGAGCTCACATTAAAGCCGAAGCTCCCGGTTTTTATATCATGGACTTTTCTTCCTCAACAACAAAACAGTCGGTCGGCTGTGACGAGGTGATCGGAGGTTTACCTGCGCCTCTCACTCACCTTGTGTTTCCCGCTCGGGCCTGAAGGAGCGTCGGCAGACTTTGGGATGAGCGCCGGAGAGACGAAGCACTCTGGAGAGAAACAGCCAATGAGAAAACTGTTAGAAGAGGCCACGCCCCTAATAATGCAAACTTATTTAAGCTCACAATTTGTTCTACTCTGGGCTACCTTTGATGTCGGAGACATGACAGGAGCCCAGCATCAGATAAACGAGGACCCTAACCCAAAAAGGTTTCCATATTAACCACGAGCGGTGACGATCAGCATCAGTACCGTCTGACCATCAACCATGAAGCCGCGGAGTCTCACACGAGCTTTCTGATGCATAACTGCTGTTCACAGTGGTCAGTACTTATAGAGGGTAGTACACGTCAAAGAGTACTTACAGTATTTATGGTTCTCCTGCTGTAAGTACTAGTAATAACCCCGCTGGCTGAATGATTTCTGGGCCGGTCCAGCCAACTGTTAACCGAGTCCACGCAGTAATACCTCCAGTACTACTACTACTACTGCAGTAGCTAAACTCCTCCTCCAGCTGTGCATGTCTGGACATATTCCCATCTGCAGACCTGAGCAGTGCAACATGACACGTGACCCTGCTGCCTATACCTGTGACTCAGGTGAGGTCACTGTGAGCAGTCACGTGTCCTCCGAGGGCTGTTTCCATGGTTTTCTCATTGGTTTGTGTCCACACGTTGACCTGTGGTTGAGCCTGTAGCCCCATACAAAACTCCGTAAGGAACCGGGGGTTTTTACGCCTGCAGCTCTTACACTTCACGGATTTTTCCACATAAACCGAACCTTTAACGTTCTTAAAACCAGCCGCTGCTCACATTAAACTTTAATAAAGTTGATTTAATTTAAATTTCCGCTGTTTTTCTGTAGTTAAACACCCCGCGGCGGTGCTGATACAGCGAAATGTGCACGGGAGTTTCCCCGAGAAGCTCACCGACCTCTCCGGCTGTCGCAGTCCCTCCTGCCCGGCCTACTGCTGCTACTCTCGTGGTCCCTCCTCCCGCGGAGCCGCTCCTCGCTGCCGGAGTGTCTGCGGGCCAGGCAGGGCGGACAGGCCAGGTGTCCGCCGGCCGGGCTGCCACTGGGCTCCGCGCACGCCGTGCACTTCTTGGATTCGTAGTCGGTTGGGCTGGACCCGGACCGGCACCGAGCTGCGAGCCCGGCCCGGGACGTGCCGGTGGCCGTGGCGCTGGCCGGTCTCCCAGGCCGTTCGGCAGACCCTGCGGTCGCCATCTTCCCTGGTGAGTCTTCTCTCTCCGGTCCGCTCTCAAAACAAACCCCGCCCTGCCGCCGCCGAAACAGCGCGAGCGCAGCAGAGTGGACGCGCGTGCAGCCCGCCAACCGGAGCCGCTGGAACACAGCGGCGCGAGCCTCCTCTGACGTCAGGTTTCGACTTCAAAATAAAACAAAGTCGCTTCGTTTTATTGTGAATTTTCGAATCTAGAAAATGAAAATAACTTGATGGTAGTCTATAAAAAACATTTAAAACCACGTAACAAAATGTGCTTCCAAATATGTCTCTTTTTGTTGGGGCTGAGTTTGTCATTGTTATCGTGTAGTTACATAGCATTATTTTCAATAAAGGTAAATTGCAAGACAAAAAAATTAACTACTTAGTAAGTAAACTTTGACAAAATAAATACGGAGGGATGAGAAGTAACAAAATAAAAAAACAAAGGCCAACTTATTCTAATTTATCAGTTATTAATTCATTTTCTAATGAAAAAGATGACATCTTTGGCAATTTAGATTTCATTGCCTTAATATGAAACTGATTCTTCAACTCAAGCAATGACATTTATTAATCTGACAAAACCGTAATATATCTACGGTATATTAATTAAGTTTTATTGTGAAAGATTTTAGGTTCCGGCTAATGACTCGCGTTACCAGTGCGCTGTACAAACCGGAAGACGTCATCAGTGTTACAGCTGTAGAAGAAGAGCGGATCGTGGTGGAGGAAGTTAGTTGATCGTTTTGCTTAATTCTTTTAATAAACTTATAAACTGATGAAATGACCACGTAGAGACACGGCGGAGGGATTTGCGTCCTATTCAGAGCTGTACTGCGGTTTGCTTCGGCCCCGTCACTGAGGTCAGAACGCTCAGTGCCCCCGAGCTGACATTCCTGCTCGATTTTATTTTGAATTATCTGCTTGTCTGAGTTTATACTGTGTGAACCGATTTATCTGTGAGCAGCTCAGGTTTGTATCGTTTGAATTATGTTCAGAGAAATGTCCCCGGATCGCTGCTGAACTGAGGAAAACTAAGACAGCCTCTGAACTCTCGGGTCATCTCCTGTGAACGTGCATGCACACGTGCTGTGACACTAAAGCTAAGGTGCTACTGGTTTCAGATAACCGGATGGAGGATCGTTGCTCCTGACGGAAACCAACCACAGTGTAAGTCATAGCAGACACCTGTGTCACCATCCACCGGTCAGTCAAAGAGGCCACGCCCCCAATCATGCAACCTTAAAGCCTGGATACGTTTTAAACGGGTAAGTTACAAAACTAAACATTTGTGTAACTAACAGCCTGGATTGGTCTGGTTTCAGTCCCGGATGCGGGGCGGCCAGCCGCTGGTGGAGGTGGTCCGCCTGGGCCTCGTCTCCTACCAGGAGGCCCTGCAACTGCAGCAGGTCTACGTGAACCGGCACCGGTCCAGCCCTGCTCACGCTCTCCTGCTGTGTGAGCACCCGCCGGTCTACACCACCGGGATCCGCCACAAACCCTACCCCGAGCCCCTTCTGGACCGACTGCGCCTGCTGGGGGCCGATGTGCACCGGGCAAACCGGGGGGGACTGATCACCTTCCACGGGCTGGGACAACTGGTCTGCTACCCAGTCCTGAACCTGTGCAGCTTCAAGAAGGTCTGAGTTCATGTGCGAGTGAGATCGGTGTTTTTACCGGAGCCGAATGTGTTTGAATATGTCCTCTGCTCCCTCAGAGCGTGCGGTGGTACGTCGGTCAGCTGGAGCAGACCGCCATCGCACTGTGCAGCAGGTTCGCCATCCGAGCTACGACGTCCCCTCACACGGGAGTTTGGGTCGGAGACAATAAAATCTGCGCCATTGGTACGACTGCGCCACTGTGAGCCTGAATCACGCATGATGTGTTCACTGACTGATAATGACCAAGAACCAGACGTGAGCAGCTGATTAGTTCAGCAGGTTTGTTCACGTGGCATCAGCAGCTGTCACCTCGGACTGCTTTACTTATACTGCAAGGGACATAAGCTACATATCCCAGGATGCATTTCATCCAAAACTCAAAAGCAGCAACGGCGCTAAAAACTTTTAAATATTACTCTGATTACTCTTTCTGGGTCTCAAAATAAACTGTAAGATCTTTCCAGGTGAGACTGTAGCTGTTACCCACCAGCTCCATCGCTGAGCGGGAGGTCAAAGGTCACGAGAACAGCGGACTCCCGGCACATCGTTCCCCCCCCCCCGCGGTCTTTCACTGCTCAGGCTATGATATAGAAGTCTGTTAGAAAACTAATAAATGCTGATGTCGGGTTCATGTCAGTGTTTGATTTGTTCCTGAGGAAATCGCTTTGGCTCAGATTCAAGTTCAGCTTCATAACAAATGACTCACAGTTAAATTAAGAGGGGGGGGGCAGTAAAAACTGTGACATCATCAAGTACGCTGGTGGGCCAATTGTACAGATCGCGAGCTTGCACTCGTGTTGTCGTCAAGTCCGGACTCCCGTGGGAACTTACAGTCCAGACTTGGCGAGAACGCGAGTTTGGACTGGCGTCCTTGAGAACGGAGAAACGGCTTTCCTGTAGTGAAATTGATCCTTGGCCAGAGTTCTTCCTGCTGTTGCCATAATGGTGTCCAACCCACGCTGCCGGTGTTCCTGGGCGCTTTCTGCCCTCCGTTCTTCACACGATGATGCGGAGAACAGAGCACACATCACGTGTCTGAACGAGCGAGTCGCAGCTTCGTCGTTTGTCCTTTCGGTGACATGTTGGCGTGATTTCTGCTGTTGGCCTGTTGGTCCTTCTGTCTGTGGCTGCTGTTGTCTTACTTCCCCGTCTGTGGGTGACGACGCCAAACTGCCTTCTTTTCATTGGCACGGAAACGTCCTTAGACTCCAAGACCTTCTCCGATGACTCCATTGTGGCCTAACTCTTTTGACTTCCAGGCAGACACGGCCTCGTTATTGATCGATTCTCACCAGTTTGTAGTTGTCTCTTGTCCGGGTTTTAGACGCACTGAGTCGTAGTGCTTTCTCTTAACCATACATCGTTAAGTTACTGTGTCATTAGGAGAGCGGACCATACGGTTGACGGGAACAACATGGCGATCAGAAGGAACCCCCCGCCATGAGAGGGTGTGTGACTAAACACAGTGTTTCATGTCTTTGTGGTTTAAAGAAACGTCCGTCTAAAAATCGACCCACCAGTCTGTAATGGTGCTGCTTGTTCACCAGATAAAGGCTGGCAGCAAGTGTGAGGTCAGAGGTCAGGTGACCTAATGGCAGCTGTCATGTGTAGTGTAATGGTGCACTGGCCCACGAATCAAAGGTAAAGAGGTGATTCGTGTTCGTCGTGTGAGGTTATCTTATATAAGGACGTTACATCAGTGTGTGCATGTTTCGTTTTACCGCTGCCACATTCAGCAGGACTCCAGCTGCTTCCTCTTCCTCGCTCTTCAGCACGTCCTGTGTAAGAATCGTCTGAATGGCGGCTGTCGTGTTTTCAGGAATCCACTGCGGCCGCTACATCACGTCTCACGGTCTGGCGCTGAACTGCTGCACTGACCTGTCGTGGTTCGACCACATCGTTCCGTGTGGGATCGAGGGCAAAGGCACGACGTCGCTGAGCGCCGAGCTGCGGAGACACGTCAGCGTGGAGGAGGCCGTCCCTCACCTGCTGCAGGCCTTTACGCAGCAGTTCAACTGTCAGCTGACCGAGGCCGCGCCGGACGGCGGCGAGTCACCGAGAAAGGGCTGACGAGTCCGTCTGGACTGAGAGGCACGAGCAGAGACGCCTGCGACAGCAGCAGGAACCTCAGGAGAGCTGAGCACAGACCTTCTGATGATGATTATGATGGTGGCTCCTCAATGCGTGACCTGGAAGCTGACGGACAGCCTGCAGTCTGAGCTCGCTTCCTGTCTTGGTGTTAACGGGAAAACCACGTCACTGCAGTGCCCTCAGTTTACGCTGCAATAAAACCTGAGTGAATGGGAAGAAATGAAAAGTCTTTATTTCTTAAATCTGGGCAAACACCTGGACAGGTGTCCTGTCCACACCTGGACAGGTGTCCTGTCCACACCTGGACAGGTGTCCTGTCCACACCTGGACAGGACACCTGTGTGGGTGTGGGCTCTGATGTGGACCTGGTCTGGATCAGTGTGCTTGTATAGTGCTGAATGAAGGAGGTGTGTGGCAGTCAGACAGCAGAGGCTCTGTTCACATTCATCTCATTTGCATATTTACACCTGAATAACTGAAATAAGACACTCAGCAGGTGGAAATGTCAGGAAGCTGTTACTGCTCGCTGAGCCTCACTGATGGCCCAGGTGAGCATTTATAACAGATGAGCTTTGCACGAGTCACAGTTCAGAGTAATCCTCCTTAATCTGACAGTGGCCCTTGGTTCAGCTCTGTCTGAAACTAGCTGTCTTTTTAATCTCACCCCCCTTTAAGAAGCCTTTCTTCTGATTGGCTGCTCCTCACAGTGGTTTAACCTCTGGTTGGTCTTCTGTGATAAAAGTTTAGAGCAGCCAGAGCTTCACTGTACATGATTAAGTCCACAATCCAAAATCCTGCTCCTCACAGACAAGGTCTTAAACGATCAGGCCCATCTTATCTTAATGACCTTGTAGTACCATATCAGCCCATTAGCCTGGTTCTGCTAGAGGTTTCTTCCTGTTAAAAGGGAGTTTTTCCTTCCCACTGTCACCAAGTGATTACTCATAGGAGGTCCTCTGATTGTTTTTCTGTATTATTGTAGGGTCTTTACCGTACAGTATAAAGTACTTTAGATCAAACTTTATTCATCCCTTGAGGGGGTTCCTCTGAGAAATTCACTTTGAGGTGAATGAAATTAATAGACATTTTAGTCATTTTTAATATGAACATGTACCTCAGGAGAATGAGATGTTAATGGGAAATAAGGAAAAGCAAACGTCCACTTTGCAAAACACAGTTTTCACTGGTTTCACCTCAAAATTTGTGTATTTGATTTAACAAATTTACTTTTGTACTCTTCAGGTTTCCACGTTCTTCTCTGAACTTGAAATGTCTCAAGTATGGTACATGATTTGGTAAAAGAGGAAAATAACCCATAGTTACTGCGGATAAAGTATGGCAGAAATCTACCGGAAGTGATTCTTTTTACCTTGAATTTTAATTAGTTTTTTTTAAAACCCCAAAGCGTATTAATCATGTCGCAGAATGATGTGAAATATTTAAACAACAACATAGACACTAACGAATGAAAACAAAGGTTTTGTTCTTTTGTGCTGGTCCGCGTGATGCTTTTATTTTATTAACTAACCGGAAATGAGGAGCACTGCCTCTGTCGGCCTCCAGCGGTGATTCGCCGCTAACGTTTGGCCTCGCTGTGGGACGTTTGACACGACTGTAGAGAGAGCGCCCCCGCAGCAGCCATAACAGGCAGGCGGTGTGTGTGAGCGCTGCGAGCCGGCGCCGCTAACCAGCCTCTGACAGCGGGCGGATAGATGGCCGTGCGGCTCTTTGAGCGTTAGCTGTCAGCATGGAGGACGACAACGGACTCGACGGGGACCTGAACGCCAACGTCAGGTGTCGGCGGAACAGCGACCCGAAGCTTGACAAGGCGCTGCAGCACTGGTTAGCCTGGGACAGGGTGAGTCTGTGCCCGTTAGTCAGAAAGCCAAGCCGGGTGTGAGCGGGGAGCGCTGCTCCAGACTACCTTGGCACGTCCGTCGCTCTAACATGACCCCACGTGTGGGCAAAGACACAGAAGCATGTTTATGAGAGGCTTTGTAGCGTGGCTGTGGACGAAGCGGCACTGTTCGTCATTAAACACGGGCTCCAATGAGCCTGAAGGCGGGAAGCCAAATATTTTAAGACTGAACTAGCGAGAAAAATCTAGCAAGACGTGCTTCCTTGAATTCTTTCCATAAACAGTAAAGTCAGAATTAGCCGTTTTTAAAGGGGAGTTCTGGGATAGCGGGAGGCGAGTCTGTCACCGGGTCGGAGGCTGTGTGGCGGCCGCACTGCGGAGCTGCAGGGCGGCTAGCAGCAGCGCCGGGGCTGCTCGTGATGGAGATTACCTTTGTGGGTTACCGGAGGATTAACCGGCAGCGTGACTCAGCATGACTCAGCAGATTAGAGTCAGAACGGCCTTTCCGGTGTCCCTGGGTGAATACTGACCGCTTCCTCGTCTTTGTTAGGAACCAGGTCACTGAGCTGCTCCGAGGCTCGGGTCCAAACACAAACCACTTTAACTTTAAATGCAGGTTAAAATAAGCCCATCCATACACGGTGACCTCTGACCCCAAACCAGCATGGTGCCACCTGATTCATTAAAATGTGGAACCAGAAGGTGACCTCACGTGGCCAAGGCCATCCTTTCTGTACAGTCTGTGGAAGAGCCAGCCAATGATGACAGCAGGTAATTACTGTTGTGACGTGCAGAGTGAAGGAACCCGGGCCTTTGTTTGTGAAGCAGCGCCGCAGCTCCAGCGCCGCAGCTCCGGCTCTGACCTGCTGTTTTCACACATGAGGTGTTCCACTTCCATCTTAGACACATTACTGTGGCGCAGCCTTGTGTGTGCATCAGCAGCAAACAGCCAATCAGAGAGAACCTGGGCTCGAGCCCGGAGGAGCTCCTGTGGTCCAGGAGGGTTCAGACGCTGGAGGGAGGATCTGGGACTGGGTCACCGTGGGTCACCGGCTCAGGCCGGTGGAGCCGAGCCCCGTCTGCAGAAGAGGAAGGCGGGCGAGGACTTCTCTAAAAGAGTTTCGAAACTGATCACACAGGAGCAGGAAGCGCGCGGCATCTCGCTGGTTCATCCTGTTGCAGAACAAGGAGGTGGTGCAACAGTGTAAGGACGACACGCGCGTCCTGCCTGTGCTGATGGCCCAAAGGTTCACCCCACCCTCACTGTTGAAGAAGAAACCCGGAGCGACACTGCGTGGCAGGACAGCAGAGGACTGGACTGGGTCTGAACCCCCCCACTGCCCAGGGTTCAGACTGCGTGGTCTCTAAAGGTCACGGCTGCCTTGAACTCCGCTGTAAAGGTCAGCAGCCTGGAAACGACTCCCTCTCGCTGTTTGTGGTCTATCTTTATCCTGTGCAGAGAAGCGTGGAGGGAGTGCGTCCCTCTGCCTCTCTGGGCATCAGCCGCGACGCTCCGAGGCCCGGGGGCCTGCGGGGACGCTGCACTCTGAGACAGGAAGTGGGCAGCCCACCCCTGCGTGCAGCAAACATGCACCTTTTTACATATATTTGAAAGTTGAGTGACCCACAGAGTGTGACCTCAGGTTAACGTGTCTGTAGTTCATCTGTGATCATCGTAATCTCATTCATTGTTTTAAATCAGCTTCCTGTTTGAGCCTGTGGCGAGATTAGGCGTGCAGACATCCTCCGCCCACACGTTTCCAGCAGGACACACACACAGATCCACGCGTCACAGCGGAGGGTTAGCGATGGATGCATGCTGTGACTGCGGCCGTCGTCGGCCTGTGGGAGCGTTTAGGCGTCTCCCTGAGGTCCTGCTCGTCCCCGGACAGGTGCCTGAGGCGTGTCCATGAGGCGTGTCCATGAGGCGTGTTGGTGATGTGTCCACGTACAGCGCCGTGTCCACGTACGGCGCCGCGTCCACGTACAGCGCCGTGCTGCCAAACGTGGTCCTGATTTGTTTACGTGCAACACAAAGGAGGAAACTGAGGTTGTTTCCAACGAGCTTCAAAGTGAATATTTGGTGTGAGCACCTTCATCACGGCCTCCCACACTCCAGGCTCCTCGTCTCCCTCCTCTGTCACGGAGACCTCGGCTGTGAGTACAGGCTGCTCGGCTGTTTCAAACGTTGTCGGGCGCCGCCCAGGTCGGGCTGTTCTCAGAGCGGTGATTACAGGGCGAGGCTGGAAAACAGCAGACAGTGCAGTGTTTCCCTCCTAGTGTCAGCGATCGGCCTAACGAGGCCCACGAGACGTGTGTCTGTACTGCACGCGCTCA
>VURO01019265.1:25909-36315 GCA_015108175.1 Pelvicachromis taeniatus
CAATGCCACTGCCAAGGGGAGAGAGAATGAGGGAGGGAAAGAGCGAGAGTGTCGCAGCTGGTAATACTTACTGGCCATTTTACCGCAGTAAAGGCATGAGATTCATTAGGCCAGGGCCCGCGTGTTTTGCGCTGAGTACCGGCCGTGTTATTGTTAGGATGTGGTAAAATTATAAATATGGAGGGGCAAGGGGGATTTGGGGGAAGGGGGTGCAGGAATTCTGAGGGGAGAGGAAAGCGAACGTAAGGTGGTGGCAGGGGAGAGAGGAGGCTTAGAGGAGAAACACGCCGCTCATTAACTCCTCTGCCACAGTCGTGTTTCTCATGATTGGGTGGCAATAAAAAAGTCTGTCACAATTTGTCAAAGTTAATGACTCAATGGCACACCAGCACTCAAGGGCTGGAAGACACGCTAACATATGTCGAATTAGTCAATAGCTTTATAATTGCAGAAATACGGATTCCGGCTTTCGCCAAATGAAGCGGACTTTGAGGGTCCTGAGAGGGAATGCACAATTTGGTCAGGTCGATTGTAGGATGGCAATCACTGTGGCTTGGCTCCGCTCTTCTCGTGCAATTATGAGTCTCTTCCTCTCTCTCTCTCTCTCTCTCTCTCTTTCTTTCTTTCTTGTTTCCTCCCTCCCTTTTCCACCTGTTTGAGCTCTCCGTCTTCTTTGTGACCCGTGACTCTGCGTCTAGCCTCCACTTCAGCCCCTCTATCTGTGAACTTTGTAAGACTGATAACACCCAGATGGACTTTCCTTTGGTCTGCCGTCTCCCTCCCTCTTTCGCTGTCCTGTTGCAAAGACACTCCTTGCTTCTCTCGCTCGTCGTGCAGCTTTGGGAGTGACACTAATGTCACTGCACTGATGTAGCTATTGGTTAAATGCTCTCTCCCTCCCCTCACTGTCCGTATCTCTGTCTTGTGTCCCGTTTCTCTGTGTCACTTGACACTGCAAGTACTCATGGATGTTTCAGCTTTTTCTTGGAGGGTTGTTTCTAAAAAGGGAGCTACAAAACTGAATCAGGAGCAGTCTTCTGGCTATGCTGGCTGAGGTAAAACAAAAAAAGAAAAGAAAAGAAAGAAAAAGCACAAATCTGTAAATAGCATTAAGTGATTTTTCTTTTTTATTAGGTGGCGTTCTAGATTTAACTCCTCGCAAATAATCAGAATAATGCCGTTATCGTTGTTCAGCTTATACATAGTTTGTATTTCCACAGCTGTTGAGTGTGCAGGCCCAGGTGTTTACAAGTAAACCACTGCTGCTGACACACTGTTTGAACAAAACTCAGAGGAAAGAAACAAATATTATTGCCCAGTCGTGTGTCTTGAAAACCAGCCAATGGTGTCTACAGTAGTGTTCAGTTCGGTTGACAAAAACATATACATAATTTGCAGATTGCTTACACACAATTAGTACATGATTTTTTGCATTAAAAATGGTCAAAGAAAATAAAGAGCTATTGGCAAGATTAAATCTAGGAGCTCTTCCAAGATTTTTCTGGCCGGGAGCTAGCTTGAGTAGGGGAATTCACTGCATGGGTGCGTGTGTGAGTGTACACAGGGTTGCATGAGAGGGAATGTGGGAGAATGTGTGGGCGCTTGTATGTGTGTAGTTTGAGTTGTAGGAATGGAGGTAGTGCTCGAGTCCCACCATCTACATTAGTGTGATGACTAAATGTCAATTTGGCGATAGTCTCTCCTGCGCAGGCCTCCTGTCGTCACGCTGCCGTCAGGCCTGCGTCGTGTGTGTCCCATCGCCCCCACACCAACCAATGATCACCATGGAGATGTCCCCTCATGGAGAGGGGTCAGCAATATGTCTGACTAATACTTTCTGTTTGTTTGTTTGTTTGTTTTGTTTTGTTTGTTTGTTTTTTGGGGGGGGAGGTGGGAGAAACAAAGCGCAGCCATTGTTGGTCATTTCTTTCCTCTTTTTTCTGTTTTCACCAACTTAACACTCTCCGCCACTCCTGTTTTTTCACCCCCCTTTTTTCTTTTACACCGTGCTGTTTTCTCTCCTCTTTTATCCCAACAACAACACACACACACCCAAATGTGCGTCTGGTCGCACTGTATGGCTACATCACTCGCTCAAGTCTCCAGACAGGAATGCAGTGTTGCATTGCAGGCCTTCTCTGTGATAGTTGCATTCGACAAGGGGCAATCAGTGGGCCAGCAAGTGCAGGTGTCAAGTCTGACAGGGAGTTGTCCTTATCAGCCGTTCGTCGCTCCCTGTGATAGGCTGAAGGTCGCAGCAGTGGTGGAATATATTGACAACAATGGCCTCTTTATTTGCTTCCCTTTCCTGTGCTCACAATGGCCAGCTATAGGGGAAGTGTGTTGCCTGCAAAGCAGAAAGACTAATAAGTTGTCAACTGGCTTTTGGTTTTTTATTTTATAGCTGAAATAGCAGCCGATCAGCTGAATATTAATCAACAGTTCAGATAACATTATAACTGCTTGTTATAATGAATTACTGAAGTGCAATGGATACTGGCTATTTTCAATTAATACTAATAGAAGTTGAGTAAAAATCTAATCAAACTAAAGCTGAACTGACATTTTTAATAAAATTTTGGGTCTTTGAGTCATATTAAAGAAACAGCTGCTGTTTGCAGCTTTATCCTCTTTGGCTTTTGACCTGAATATTAGCATTAATACAGTATTCACATGAGGTGAAAAAAAACTCAAACAGCTGTATCTTTTGGGAATTTTAGCATCTTTTGCACAACATTTTCTACCTCCCCTCATTAGCTTTCCCTTCCTTCTCCACCTTTCCTATATACTATCTTACCTGACAACACCCCTTCCCTCAAACCACCCCCCTGCTCCCTTGCTATCTCACTTTTTTTTTCTTTCCCCACTTCCCATTCCTTCTCTCGCTCCATCCCTGCTTCCCCTTGCACATCTTCTTTGAACCTGGCCTTGTGTCTGTGGACCCAAAGGTCTGTCACTGGGCAGGTGGTTTGATCTCTGGCAGGGGAATTGCTTTGAGGAGAGCTGAGAGGGGCCAGCGGCCTGGACTAGGGGGCCTCTGCATGGACCTGCTGTCTACACAAAAGATGGGAGAAACTGCTGCTCCCTTGATGCTTAGGTATTTGAACTGATAGTGTAGTTCTGTGTTAACCATGCGGTGCATTTCTCCGTCTTTATAGGTTGCACTGTCTGAGAGCATGGCATATCAGAGTGAGATCACAGTCTTGTGTTTCTGGTCCTGTATTTCTATATTATGCTCCCTCTTCCTCTGTGTTTCACAATATCAAAGCCAGCTGGGTCCTTTATCCGTCCACTTTATAAACAAGCGCGACTGTCCAGAAGTACACGCTTGGCTATTTATCATGCAAGTGAGTCAGACGGAAGGTTTCATCATCGATCTGATTCGAAACATTTCGGGGTGGTGCTCATCATGCGGAGATTTACTTTCTGTGACTGTGTCAACCTACATAACATAAGCAAGAATGTTGGAAGCACAAATTTCAGTCCACTGGGTGCGTGCTCGACTCTGAAGTAATCACACGGGGGTTGTGTCAGTGTAGGTGAAGGCGAGCAGAGCTTTGATCGAAGCTGAAACTGAATGGATTGATGTCTATCACTGCAAACCCATTAGGGTGTTGCTTTTTTTTGTTTTTGGAAGCTTAACCAAACTTATATTTTCCTTCTTTGGGCCCTCAGCTCTAACGCTGCTACAGCAAGACAAATTTTATGGCAGTAAAAAGTAAGTGAAAGCAAAGAGTAGCTGAAATACATGTTTCTGATTTTCACAGGCACAATGTGTTCAAAAGCGGTGAAGCTCAAACGCACTTCACCGTTCAATAGTTCTTACTCTATGTTTATTTTTCCTTGCTCACTTCATTTCTAACTTCATTTTCAGACTTGGCTCTTTTGAACTTCAGATTAAGAAGTTTACAGTGTGTCACAAAAGACGCCTTTGAAAAAGGCCTAAATCCAAACATCATATTAGCCTTTTGTATTTATTTGATCAGGCTAGGGATACACCAACTGATTGACAATAAAAAATATGTCAGGTCATTAGCTGAGAGTGCGTGCAAACAACAGACATGGCTGCCTCTATTTGTTTGACTGAAAGAGAGTTGGGGGGGGTGGTGGAAAGGGAAAAGAAGCGGGGTCCCAGATCTCCACATGAATACACGAAAACACATGCTTCTCTTCTCCTTCTGTAATCCACCGGGGACTCACGCCCCATTTGGTTCCTATTAGCATAGTTCTGGTCCCTCTGCCCCGTGTCAAAGCCCAGACGCACAGCTGCACAAAGGACAGGGACCTCAGGCTCTGTGACTGCCAGGCGGTGGGCTCCAAACGAGAGCTGACACGGAGAATGAGCCTCACACTGTGGGGATTTCTGTGGAAAACACTCTCTTTTCTGTGAAATACATTTTTGTGCAAGTGTTTGAAAACTGAAGCTAGTGCACAAGTGATTAATTGTTGTTTATTTTGTACCACTTTGTAAAGCAAGAAAGCTCCGTTTCGAGCCAAATCCAATGTATGAAATCAAACAAGCAAAGATTAGCCCTGGCATGAGGCATTTGCTCCCCTGTATTTTGTGGCATGCTGTGTCTGACTACAAAGACTTTCTTTATTCGCCGTGTTTTATTTGTCACCTGTTTCCAATATGGACATTGTGAAGTCCTGATCTATCTGACGGATCCAGGGCCCGTTTTATGACACGCAAAGCTGCTGTGCCTCTTTTCCTACACATGTTGGCTGCACATTTCTGGCAGGAAATTGACAGCATTTCAGCAGCTAACTCATGGATGAGATAATATCTTGTGGGTGGAAGAGAGGACAAGATGCTCCCAGTGTTTTACAGTGACCCTAAGCAGAGACAAATTTAAATCTCAAGCTGCTGCTGCTGCAAAGACTTACACACATGCACACATGATGCGCAAGTACGCACGGGGTTTTCATTTAAATCTCGGCTTTGCTTAACTCACCAAACAAGAAATGTGGTCTGTGGCTGTGTGTTGAACATGATAAAGGTTTCAGTTAAAGTAGGAGGAACAATACCCGCCCAGCATCCAGCAGCTGTCTGTGTTGGCTTCGTCGTACGAAGTCTAGAGAGGATATAGAGAGGCGAAATGGGCTAGGCAGCTGGTGCTTTTGTGGTGTTTTGATGGCATATTGTTACAATGTCAACCTTCGAATATGACAGGTTAGGAATACAGTTATAGAGGATATTAGTTTAGGATCACCGTCAGTTCTTTAGTTTCACAGCACCAAATGAGTACCTTGGTCGACCTTTACATATGCTGCTGCTTAGTTTAGAGTTGAACTGATTATCTAAACTAAAGTCCAAGATGAAGCCATCTTGTTCAGCAGCTCCCCTTTCCTGCAGTTCTTCAGTCCATCTGTCCCACTAACAGCCTTTTAATTGAGAGTCCTCCCCAGTCTGATGCTGGCCATTGCTGACTGTCAGTGTTTATACAATTGGGCTGGGACAGGGACTGTGAGCCAAGCAAAACATCCATGAAACATCAAGCCTCGAGCTAAACAAAACCCAGCAGTGAGAGACGCACACACTTGAGCCAGATAGGGGCTGGAAATGATGCGTTCTGATTGCATCTAGGTTAAGTTGTTGACCATAGTGGTAACGCGACAGCTGGGAGAGAGCTGACTGCTGCTTTGGGTCTAATTGCTGAAGCCTTGTCGGGATTTTCCTCGCCTTGCTGTTTAGCTGTTAAGTTTTCTTGTGATTTATGAAGCCCAACGCACACTCCTCTGTCCTTTTGCTCACCATCGTCGTCTTTAGTTGCGAGCCAAAGAGGAAACCCTGGCGAGACACTAGCACAGTGACTAATGTTGTGTATCTGGCTGGGCCTCAGATAACACAGCCTCCTCCCCCGGCCTGCTGTGACAAATATGTGCGAGTGTAGCGGTGGGATCTGGGCCCAAGCTTGTCCCTGACCCAGCACAGGCCAGACACAGGTTAAACCACGGTCAGATGCAACCCAGAGCCACAGAAGCGGCGTTGCGAGTACGTGAGCATCTTAGAGAAGTCTGATGATTTTGTCTTTCTCATTTCCTCTGACAAGCCACACGCACAGGCCAACTCACATCTTGATCTTGTTTTTGATGGCCATCCTTGACACATCCGTCTGCTGCCTCTCACTCTGTAGTCTTTTATCTCATTGTGCGCAATCAGCTTTGATGCAGTCACATGACAAACATTTCTTCTGTTACACTCCTCTTACATGTTCCAAACTGAGCTCGTAACAATGCAAAAATTAATACAGAGAAATAACAGGCACTGTGCGTCCCCTCCCTTCCTTTTTCTCCCGTCAGTGCCTCTTCAGTCGAGGGGGGCTTGCTGCTTTAATGCTTCTTAATGCTGTTGTCTGCTTAATGGGCCAGATATGAGAGGTGCTGCTAGCCAGCGTAATAAGTCAGTGATTAGAGGGCGCCTTGTCACAGCAGCAGCCCTGCAGACAGTGGCACGCTCTAATTGCTGTATTAGACGCCCCTTAACTATCTTGTCAGCTGTCAGACCCCAGCTCGTAAACAGCAGAGGTGCATTTGATATTTCCATTTGTTTGTTTCCATCTTCTGCTGTTAGCGGTGCCGCGCAGAGAGGTAATTAGAAAAAGGCCTGTGTTGTGTGACATCATCCTGCTAAATTTGGCTGCTCTAAATTAGATTTTGCGAGGAGCGTTTCATAGTGTACGCAGGAAACTGTTCTGTGGCAAAAGAAGAATAAGCTGAGGCGCAATTAACCCAAAGAATGTACTCAAAAATTAAGATGAAGTGTGTACAACATAACAGGACCACAACTGTGGAATAATCTGATTGACTAAGTCTATAAAATAGTCAAGCATTCTCAGGAAAGTAAGAACAGTCTACTGAAAGCAATAATTCAAACTTGAAAAGCCAGAATCTTATAAAAGGTCAATTCATCATCAAGTTTCCACTGATCAAATTCTTTTAGCTCTGAACATAATTGGAGGTTTGACTGTTAAGAAAGCACTTCAGTAGCACTTTTCTTGCATTTCACTGTAATCACTGGTTCAACACCAGTTGAACAGGATATCAATTTAATGAGATAAGAATGTATTAAAGAAAAAGTATCCCCCTCAAACATTACAATAATTTATATATTTTACAAGTCTTATAGGCTACTGTAGGTGGCTCAATAGTGTAGTGGTTTATACCTTCACCTAACGCGACACCAATCCTTTTGGGGCTGCGTCAGAAATCTGACATAAACAGTCTGATCAAACATGTGGCGCGACGCACTGTGTCGACCCCTTGTGAATAATGGTCTTGTAATCTAGGCTGCATGTAACTTATATGTTGGCAACATGGGAATTTTGATTTGGAAGTAAAAATGGCCATAAATGGCTAAAGGAGCAAGGATGTTGCTACATTACATTAAATCAGGAATTTTATGGAAAACAATTCAAAACAAACAACTGAAGAATTCGGACTTCTTTTCGTGTCTGTCTTGCATCTGAGAGGTCACGCATTTGACCCTAACTACCTCTGAATGTGTATGAGCTCCTACGTCTGGTTAGTATGTGTCCTTGACTAAGGGAACACTGAACTCGTTTAATGCGCACCGCTCTGGATTAGAATGTCAGCTCAGTGCTTAACTTTTGCTCCGACTGACACATGGCGTGTAATCCTCGCACACTGCGAGGATTGCCATCCCTGCACCTGGAGAGCTTAAAAATGGTGTGAAGTCAAATAATCTCTGTCTCCTGCCTCATTTGGTGTCAAACTGTGAGGTGACATGGTTAGAAGTGGTGTAATTTTGCGTTTAATCTTGGATTAGCCCATGTTCATTTTGACACCTCCAGTAACTAATCTGGTTTACAACACATCAGGGCAAGCGAGGGGGGGATTCTGATAGATTTTATGGGCCCTTAGTTGATTGTGAGTGAGGCGAGTTTTATATCTTGAATTGCAGGATATTGGTCTAATCCGCAGACGGGGTAAATGTTACATACAAAGCAAAGAGCAGAAAAATTCTGTCTTTTGCAGCTCGTGCGCTGACCTCAGCTGTGTGATGCAAAGGCTGATCTGTGCCTCTAATCGTCGTCTATCTGAAAACGCTGATTGCTTCTGATATTGTGAAATACAGGCTGGTAGCGCAGAGATGGACTCCAACCTACGACCCTTCGTTTCCACGACTGTGTCACAGAACTGTCTCACCATTATCTTGTAAAAAATTACATTGAGACAGTATGAGATAACATATTCAGTGCAGACAATAAATTCATAAAGTTTAGTGTGCTGATAAGTAAAGTTTGGATAATGAACGAACAGTTGGCTTTATATTGTCTTCCTCTTTTTTGTCTCTAACAGACACCCACAGGTATGTCTGCATTTTGACCTGACAAGTTTCTGCGTCATTTGAATTCCCCGTCAGAGTAAATACGCAGCGGCTCGCTGCAGTCCCTTTGTACCCTCCAGCCAGTGTGCCGCATTAAGCACACCTGACATATTTCCTTTGCAATACTTTTAATTACAGATTTTTCTGCTTATCATTTTAAAGAAAGCATACATAGGAAGAATATCCTTGGCATTTCGGCACAGACCCACCGCCATACTGAATGTAAAATATTTGATTCTGTTTATATTAACTTGTAAACACTGTAAATATAAAATGTGCAGAATTTTTAAGGCAGTGTGAAGATTTCTGGTCTGCACTTGTGGTCCAGTGGACCAATCGTGTTTGTGCAAGTTTTGCTTCTTTCCCGTCATCATGTAAAGAGTCTGAGAGAGCAAACGAGGTAATGCATTGCCTGCAATGCAATCTAAAAGCTATTAGACTATTGCCTAATGATTATTTAGCCCTTAATTATTATTATCATTATTCTTTTTTTTTTTTATGCATCACCAGCAAAAACAGTCACTGCCTCGTGGACTAGGAAGTAATAAACTTGCACACAACAGCCAACATTACATTAAAGAAAAATAAAAAAAAATAAAAAAACACATATTTGATTAAAAACAAAGAAAACTTTGGATGTCATGAGCGATTTTTTTTCCTCATAAGACATTTTGCTGCACTGATCCTCCTACAGCTTTCGATTCCCCTCAGGCAGTTTAAGTTGGTGTTAGGATCTTTATTCATCATTTCATCTAGATAAAGTAAAAAAATAAATGTCTGATAAACACAAGACTGACAATTCCTATTAAAGATTCATATTTCTAATTACTTTTCTTGCCTTCTCACTCCCCGTTTCCTCTTTTCTTGCTTCCCCCGTGCCAGCGTGACATTTGCAGCTTGCAGCCGTTGCACTCTTCTGGGTGATGTCGCATTCAGACATACATATTTTGGGTGTAAACTGCACACTTGCGTTTTTAGCATCATCAAACAATCAGACATATATGTGATCAAGTGAACACCTTTAAAATCTAACAGAACATTTTGTTGGTGTTTTTTTTTTTTATGGGGAGGTTAAGCCTCAGAAGACGATGTGTTTCGCACTGCACTGAGTCGGCCTTGTCAAGTCTGGACACTTAACCTCTCCCAACTAAAAGCTTTCCGGGGTCAGACTAAGTGCAGCTCCAGTGTTGAGTAATGGAGCCTCAGTCAAAACAAGTTACATTTCTATGTTTTCAGGAAGCAAAGTCCTTTGTTGGGTCACGTGATCTCAGGATTCTTACTGTATACGGAGAGGCGGAGTCACACTATGGCATCAAAAAGTAGTTGGAAATGTATCATCCGGTCTTTATCTCACTGTTGTCACATTTTAAAAACAGTCAGAGCATTATGTTAAGTATGTGACGAGCTTCGAGTTTCTGTGTGCTTTTTTCTCTCTTTTGTTTTTTTTATTTTCGTTCATGGCTGTTAGCTGAAAGCTGCTCTCTGTTAGTCTTGCTCCATTATCTCTCCTTTTTACCCAAACTGTAATTGATTTGGATTTCTTCTTTTCTTGTGTGTTTCCACAGGCCATTCGCTGCACACTGGTGAACTGCACGTGTGAGTGTTTCCAGCCAGGGAAGATTCACCTACGAACATGTGACCAGTGCAAACATGGCTGGGTAGCTCATGGTGAGAAAATAACATCATCATAAATCATTAGGGTTGCTGTTGTATCTACCGAAATCAATTATTGAAATAATGAATAGAATCATCCTGTAGGATTTTCATAAAACTAATTTATGTTTTCCTGGATTAAGAGCTCATTATGATCTGTATAGCTGGACTTTATATAGAAATGATCACAGTACAACTAATATTATCTGGTTTCTATTAACTTCAGTCTTTCTATAACTTTGAATGTCCTAAAATCCAAATGAGTTTTGCTAATTTTCCACAGTAAAAGTAACTTTGCCGCTCGTTTGCTTCTGGGTTTTTTTTTTTTTTTTTTGGTTTTTTTTTTTTTTTCAAAGTTTTTTTTTTTTTTTTTTTTTCAAAAAAAAAAAAAAAATTTAAGAGC
>VURO01019269.1:0-11842 GCA_015108175.1 Pelvicachromis taeniatus
TGCGGAGGGGGTTTTTTTTTTTTTTTGAGCAACGTTCCAGTCACACTCCACACCAGTTGGTGGCGGTAATGCACCATTCAGTTGTTTGCCAACCGTGAATAAAATTTAAAAAGAAGAAGATGACAGCGCGGGACTTTCGGGTTGAAGGTCGCCCGGCTACTATTGGAGACCGGCGTCTATTTGTTGCGACATGGTTTCAAACCGGCGTTTATTAGAAACCGGTGTTTAAAAGAGACAGGCTACTAATGGAAGATATACCTTATACAGACCACAAAACCTCTAGAACAATGTCCTTTGGACAGACGAGACCAAAGTAGAGATGTTTGGCCAAAGCCAAACAAAGCATATGAACACAAACACCTCATAATAAACCATCAGCACAGAGGTAAAGGGGTGATGGAAAACTACGACCTCCTTCATATACCAATTTAACCCTGGCCACGCTGGTTTAGTCGACAAGACGATCACCTCAGCAAATCTGCGACAGAATGGCTAAAAATGAAAATAGTCAAGGTGCTGCAATGTTCAGTCAAAGTCCAGGACTCAACCTGACTGAAATGCTGGACGTTAAGAGAGCTGTGCATAAATGAATTCAAACCTCAAATAAACTGAAGTAGCGGTGTATAGAAGAGTGGGCCAAATTTCCTCCACAATGACGTGAGAGCCTGATAAAGTCATACAGGAAACAATAACTTCAGGTTATTGCTGCTGAAGGTGCTTCCTCACAGTACTTTAATATACTCTTCAAGTCCTGCCACGTGCGAGTATCCATGTGAATCCCTGTGAGTATAAAAGCAAGATGCTTTCTCGAAATACTTGAAACAGTCATACAAGATACAAATGACGCAAATGTGTCCATCACGAACAGTCCAGCATGTGCGTATATATGATATAAATGGCTTTCATGCGTGTTTTCCGGGACTAATTCGTGTTCATGTATCATTTCTGAAGGATAGAGCGATGCCTTTGAGAAAGTCGTCCCCCCTCCCTTTCACTTCTCTCCTCCTCCCACATCTTTGCTCTAAGTGGGGTCGCGGTCGAGGTAGCGTAGTGATGCTTTTCATTAGCTAAGTGCAACTGGGGGAGAAGAGCACACAGCCTTGATTTACTGGGCCTCCTGTCTATATGCCAGGACACACATACTCAGAAAAACACCTCCTCTCCTCTTTCAGCCTGTCCCATTATTCCCCCTCTTTTTTTCTCCACATACGTCCATTTCCCTTACCTTGAGCCTCTCTTTTTCTGTCTCGGTTTCTCCGTCTCTCCACATAACTTCCTTTTCCATTTTCTCTCTCAAGCCTCTCGCGGGAGTCTCCTTCTAGCACGACACAGAGGACAGCTTTCGTTCTCTTTTACATGGCTGAGAAGACGGCCTTTTACTTTGGTTTACCGTTGTATTGATGGAAAAGCACGACACACGTCGGATCTTTTTTGTACTTCCTCGACATCTGCAGAGGTGGGCTCGCCTCGCGGTTTGTAAAAGGATGTCGAACATGTAAATGCTCTGGTAAACCTTAATATTTTTAAATGCTGGTGCTGTCAGGTTTCAGCAGAGCTTACCGACATCCTGAATGTTAATTTATTGGCAAAACTTTAGCTTCACAGGAAGCAAGTTGCTTCATACCATATGATACAGTCTGTCATGGAAGATTAAGACACTGGTGGCATTCATTACTGTAGCAGCTTTTTGATTACATGCCTAAGTGTGAGCTTGATATATATTTTTCATTCCTAGAAAACAAAGAAAGAAAAAATAAGAAACTCAGAGTTTTTTCCTTTGTAAACATACAATCTCTATTTTTCTCTTTGCTCATTACAAGCCATTTCAGCTGCAGAGGCCCCTCTTTCTTCTTCTTCTTCTTTTATATAAAAAAAAGTTGAATCCCAGTTGCCACATGGCAGACATCCAAGTGCCATTTGCACTTCTGTTGTCTCGATACTCACATTGGGCACTATTCATGTTTATACATGTGTGTGTGTAAACTTGTGATTGTATGTTTTTTCTCCCCCAGCTCATCCATCATTGTTTGACAGGACATGTTGACCCCAGTTGCTGTGGCAGCAACCATGCGGTAACCATGGCACCTGACTGTGACACAGCTGGTTGCGTCTGATTGGTTTAGCCGCCGGCTTTCTGCCAGGTCATCTTTAACATCAAGACTGTGGAGCTTTAAAGGCTATTTATAAACTCAGCGAGGCCCACGCTGCAAAAAATGTCAGTCTTAAGCAGGTGTTTGCTCTCATGTTTATTCTGAATCTCTTTAAGATAATTAGTGGTATCCCAGTATTTGGTCTACTTTTCATTTTCTTTATTGCAAAAACACATCAAAGGCAGGCAAAGGAGACAGAAAAGTGTCCTTAGCTGCATGACAGCCCATTGGTTAGGAGACTTCTGTTTCAAATACTCCATTTCAGCATCTGGCCCACTGTGAAGTTGTTGTTTTGGAGATGACAATAACATGAAGAAATTACCATATTCTCATCTACAAGTTGTGATACTGGCTTCAATTTTTTTCATTAGCTATACCATAATAATCAAAATGAAAACTGCCTGAAATGTTTCAATTGTCATATAAAATGTAGAGAAAACATGAACATAGCATTATGAATTAAAAAACAACAAATTATTATTATTTTTTTTAATAATTTTATTTGAAAATATTTATTATTATTCGTTATTATTTTTTAGTTCACTGGTATAGTCAGGTTTATAGAAGGTTTGTAAGCTATCGGCTAATGCTAATTAGCGAGCTACATAGTAGCCCTAGAGGTGAATTTCATACACACAGAAACCTGCAAAACCTGCTATAAACAGAAAATTTCTGTTTTTCTTTTACAACATGCATAGCCCAGATAACATAGTCTGGGCTATGCATCCAACATTTTCTGTGGTCTTTTTACTGCTAACCGCACAGCGAGCCACAATCACATCCCACTGACGCAAATTAGCTAAGGTGCTAACAGAGCGTGGCTATACCTTCTCATCTCTCAAAGCTTCAACCCGCATGTTGTAAAGTGTAAGTTCAGTCTTAATAATGTTAAAATACTGAAGTTTTTATATTAAAAATAATTACATTACGGTTTTAATAAAACAGGCTTTAAGCTATAGAGACGGAAACTGGTTTTGTAGCGTGCCGCGAACATTTCTGCTGTAAAGCGAGACATGCTAACACAGCAGCTTTTGAAGTCTTTTTGGTGGCAAATTAAGAAGCTGTAGTTTTTAGTGCAAAAATAAGGCAAATATTTTGCAGTGCAATTGTAGTAACAGTAGCTAGTTTTACAGTTTTACAGTAACATTTCATATTACGCTCAAAGTCAGTGCAAACAGTGTTGGGCAGATGCTCATCATACCACTACAAAGTAATATTTTCAGATTTTCATATTTTTTTTCCTATAGCGTGCTTTGAGGTTGCGCAATACTTTTTAATCTGTCGGTTCAACCAATTCTCCATTAATCAGTACACATGGCTGAAATGTTCAGTCGGCCTCTGTTGCAATGTGAGCTGCTGCTGTTGAGCAGATTAACAAACAAATGGAAGAAACAAGGTCGTTCGAGAGATAGATGTTGCAGTGGTTCGTTATTAATTTTTTTACATGAATTATCACCCCGCATGTAGCATATTGTTTGTCTGAAGTTATCTGTGTGTGCTGCTGGCCAGCCAAGGTCAGCCAGGATTCCTCTTTGGAGCTTATAGTGCGAGTGTCACAGTGTGACAAAAGCCATTAAGATTTAGGGAGATATGAGAGCGAAAACGCTGAGAAACACACTTTTGAAAAAAGCTTTGAGCCAAATTGACTGCAGCACATGGAGGAGGGAAAAAAGGCCAGGAAGCTTTGGAAAGCAACAAGAAAATGAGCTCAAAGATGATGAAGCAAAGGATTACACGACTTAGTGCAGCTTTCATCGGTGAGCCTCATCATACCTACAGTCCTTTGAAGATGTAGTAGGTCTACTTGTAGTCAAAGTGATTAAAATTAGCAATGGTACTAGAAGAAACAGTGAGCTATGCTCATGTGCGAAAGTCTTGCACCACTTGTTTTTATATTTTTCTGCAAAGAAGCCAGAGTTTCTTGGTCTCCATCAATAGTTCTTCAGGCTCACTGAAGTTCTTTTAAAGTGTTTCTTTGGACATTGGCTTTTTTTTCCCTTTTGCTGATTTTCAGTCCAATCTTTGTACTACCAAACTGGACCACCTTCAGACCCCCCCCACCACCTGCTCATGGACTTCCTCACCAACCAGCCTCAATCAGTCCGACTCGCTGATTGAGGCTGGTGCTCAGACAACAACCTGAAGCTGAATGTCCTTAAAGCAAAAGAACTCATAATGGACTTCAGGAGGCGCAGACAGGTCCACTCCCCTGTCATTGTAAAAGGATAACAGGTGGAATCTGTCTCCACCTTCAGGTTTCTGGGCACCCACGTCTCCGCTGATCACACCTGGACCCACAACACCAACGCCCTGGTAAAGAAGGCCCAGCAGCAGCTGCACTTTCTCCATGTCCTGAGGAAGAATAACCTGGAGAAGAAGCTGCTGCTGGCCTTCTGCCACTCCTCAGTGGAGTGGGTGTTTGGTACTCAGGGGCCACTACTGAGGCTACGCAGAGGTCATTAGACATTTCCTGGTATATTTGCACACGTTCTCATAAATTGATCCACCTTTTCCTCATTTTCTTTGCAAAATATTAAAAAATGAAGGTTATCTTCAGTCTGTTCCACAGCACTGCATGCTATGCTTTAGCTAGCAGTAAAATCCTGAGTAAAACATCACTTGTGCTTTGGTTCGGAGATGGACCACAATCTGTGAGTGGTAATGAGGAAATTTCAGGAGCACTGTGGACACGTGCACATGCATTTCCTGTGCATTTTAACCCTGTAAGATCCATCCATCCATCCATCCATCCATCCATCCATCCAGCCAGCCAGCCAGCCAGCCATCCATCCATCCAGCCAGCCATCCAGCCAGCCATCCATCCATCCATCCATCCCAAAATCCACATCATATATTTTTATTATATATTTTTTGTATCGCATTGATTTATTGGGCGTATTTGGCAACTTGTTGTTAACAACAATGTTAATTTTACACAAAAGAAGAGTTTTGTCCATAACATTTTGAAATGATGGCAAATATTGATCATGTTGATGAGACAGACACTCATGTATCAAATATAATACAAAAGGCATTATAGGGTTAAATAAGCTGCTCTGAGCTACTCTTTCTCCTCATCTTTGGTGCTCTGCAACTAAATTAATTAGTATGTGCTACCACAGAATTACAGACTTACCTTTAGACGTCAACACAAACTGGTGCAAGTAGATAAAATTAGCTTGTTTATCTACGTAAAGAAAGACACAGAAAGCAGGAAAACTTAAAGCTGAGCTCTTCTTTATAGGAGCCTTGCAGCAGCTGCTCATGGTACTCTACTTACAGTAAGCAACTTGCACAACATGATGTGGCAGCAATGCTGAATGTCTGAGGAACGTCTTAATTTATTGACTCATTCATGCATCCTTTCACGGTGATATCTGCACGGAGGTGTCTATAAAATACTGTTTTCAATAAAGAAAACTCAGATTTACAGTCCAGCCGAGCCCAACCCAGAGCGGGCCAGCTGCACAAATACACAAAGGAAATGGCATCATTATTATGACTCACAGAGGAGGCTGTTAGGAAAAGTGGGCTCTGGACAACAGGGAAAGAAGGAGATCTAGCTTTAAGGGTGTTTGCTTTAAGCGCAACTCCGAGAAATGGCGCCACGTGATGAAATGACAAAAGAAGAGGTTTGGGATTTGCCTGTTGTCACTTTGGCCCTACGGACTGGGGTAACTGCATCAAAGCAACCCACAGACCTTTGTATGATACAATGAAACCAGATCAAACCACATAAGCAAGTCAGAAAGAAAATAAAGGCCCAAAACATTTAGAAACCTAAACTCAACTCATCTATTCGGAGCACATTTTGAAGCGTTCGCCGTCTGGTTTCCTTCAAAGGGAAAACTTGTGCGTTGAGTGCGTTTTCCAAGTTGCAGGACAGACTAATCAGATCAACTCTGAGTAATGTGCAGCTGTTTGGAGAGAAAGCCACATTTTAACACAGCGTTCGAGACGTCGTTGCATGTCAGGAATAAATTACACAAGTCATGGAATTCATTTTGCAAGGGTCTTTTGGGATCCTCCAAGTTGTTATCCTGGTCATGAGCAACATGCTCGCAGCAGCTGCAACCCCACCTTCTTCTTCTTCTTCTTCTTCATCATTATCAGCATGCATATAACAATATTTTTGATTCTTCTTCACTGCTTTGCACAGTTTCTAGAGCTGTTGTGTCCTCAGGCTGCTCTGAAATAAAGCCCCGGACACATACTTGCAAACAATAATGAACACACACACACACACACACACACGAACACACACAGGCAAACATCATTCCTAGAGTTTTTTTTTAGGTTGCTTGCTGCTGTGAGGCCATTTTTTTCTCCATCGTTAATTAGTCATTTAATTAGAGAACTTCAAAGTGAAAACATCCTATGCTGTTGGGTGGGCTGTGTCTCTCTGTGTGTGTGTGTATGTGTGTGAGTGTGTGTGTGTGTGTGTGTCAGTGTGAGTGCACTTATTTGCGTGCAACAGTCGTTTTGGCCTTTTAAGGTAGAAAAATGACATATTTGTTTGAGTTGCGTCAGTGTTTCGGACATTAATGTCCTATTCAGTATAACAAAGACACGTGGAAACAGCTCGGCCGAAACCAAACATCACCAGAAGTCGAGGCCAAACGCGTCGAATGTGTTTTGATTGGATTTGGATCTGTTTGCGTCGATTTGGGGCGACGCTCTCCTGATGTCGTTTCCTCTTCTTCCTGCAGCCCGACGAGCTGGAGGGCGTCCACACGCACACCTTTAAGCTGAAGCCATTCAAGAAGGCCAAGAGTTGTGATATATGCAAGCAGGCCATCACCAAGGAGGGCCTCATCTGCAAAGGTGGGTGTCTCGCATGTTGGCTTTACAGTTTAATCTGAGCAGACGTAAAGACACTAGACCGAGTGACTTTTGAGCAGCCAGGGGTCGGGCTGAATTCCCACAACGACTGAGGATGAGATTCATCTATAAATATAAAAACTGGCCAGTTTATAACAACTGCCTCGACGCTCCTTAGACTTGCTGCTCATGCAACCTGGAAGAGGCAGAAAATAGATGTATATCAGTTTTACTGTGAGAAACATTATTATAAACATTGTTAAACTATTTGCCCACACTTTTTCCCCCACACTGATAAACCCCTAGACATCTTTACGACAGTAGTTAGCACCATCGCCTGACTGCAAGAAGGTCCTGGGCATGATCTTGTGCTGCTGTGTTCACTCTGCTGCATTCAGAGATGCTTTTCTGCATGCCTTGCTTGTAACAGTGTTATTTGAGTTACTGCTGCCTCCCTGTCCTCTAGCATCAAGAAGGCGTTTTCTCTCTCAGACCTGCTGCACAGTGCAGTTCAGCTGAAACTCGATTCTAACCCATTTAGGTTCACGTTAGAGAAATAAAACTTTGTGTTTGAATGTGTTTTCTCCCCAAGTCTATTTTAAATACACACTTCCTTTTTGTTGACACTGTACACTCTCTTTATGTGTGCACTGGTCTACTGTTTTAGCTTTCTCTCCCTTTTGCCTGTGAGCCCCTGCCTCCCCCCTCTTCCTCCAGTCACATGTTTTGGAGTCTAATTTTAGAAGTACTAAAGGTTTTATTGTCACTCCAAGAAAAGTCCAGGGGAAATTAACATTAGAAGACTCCCAGGCCTCTGTTTGTTTCTCTGGTCTCCCTCTGTCAGGCTTTGCACTCGTTCCCTCGCTCTCCCCATTTTTGAACTACAGTACAAACAGAGTGTGTTTAGCAGAGGCCAGATGACAAACGGGGAGAAAAGCCCAGCAGTAGGGGAATGGGCTTGTACAGGGCTTTGGCTGAGGATTTGGTGTTAAAATTAGCATGGCTGCTGCTGCTGCTGCTGCTGCATTAGCCTAGATACGAGGGGGAAAGAGGGGAAAAGGGATGAGTGGTAGGGGAGGGGGGCAGAGCTAGGGTGAAGAGTGAGAAAATTTGGTAGCAACGACGCTGGGTGATAGAGATGGGAACAGAAAAGAAAAGGCAGTGTTCACTTGTATTTATTGTACTTTGTGTCCTGTTAAACTAGAGCCTGTAGTGTACTATATGTTCACAAGCACCTGGACAGCTGTGGTTATCTAAGGATCCTTGCTGTCCTTTACAGTTGCCAGGAAGGGTTGCTATGCAGCACATTGCTAGAGGTTGTTGTAGCCAAAGGATTAGATGCGACAATAAGACAATGTGCAGTGCAGTCTTACAGATACGTGCCAATCAAATTTCACTTTGAGTACTGCTTTTCACAACTGTAAATGTTGCTTTAAAAATCAGCTGAGAAACTCTCAGGGAGACCCTTTGGATGTCAAAGAATGAGACATTAGCAAACACGAGACATAAACATGGGAAAAAAAATCATATTAAAAGCTGCTCTTTGTGGCCCAAACACAGGATGATTTAATGTAGAAAGGTTCATTAATAAGGTGACTATCATAAGGCAGCAAAGCAAGTCCTGCTGTCTTGTGTATTTTACCCTAAATACAACTTTGGTTTGTAAAATAAGCTTCGTGTTGTATTCAGAAACACTTCAAACTAGTGATTGGAATCCTCAGCTCATCTTCAAAGTGTTTGCTGAGGTCATAAATCCAAAAAGATGACGTTTTATTTCCTCATATACCTACAGTATATACAACCTATTTGCAAATAGAGGATTCGCCCCCTGCTGGTAGTTAAAAAGAATGCAGCTTCAAAGTATCTGTGCAAAGGCTCAACTTTTCTGACCTGAAACTCGGGGGGGTGGAGACTTGCACTAGCTTAATTCAAGTGTGGCCCATTCACAGTGTATAACATACATTAAAGTCCAATGTATCACTTTTTCAACCTAAACCTTTCCAAGCATTCAGTTACCTCTGAGAAAATTATCTAGTCAAGAGAGCAACACGAACGTGATATAAATATCAAGTTCCGAGTTCATCCACGTCACATAGACTTCCTTGGCTTAGATCTCATCACATGACCCACGTATGGAGCTGCAGTCATGCTATAACAGCTTGCAACTCCTTTCTCTGCCCAAGTGCCATGAAACATGAAGAAACTGCTGTGGTTGAAATTGTATTTATATATTGCCAAATGACGTTTCGTAAGTAAGGAAGTTACATAATATAGAGAAAACCCAAACATTCAAACAACCCTCTATGAGAAAAGAACTTGGCGACAGTGGGGAAAATAAACTCCCTTTTAACAGGAAGAAACCACAGACAGAACCAGGACCAGGAAGGGGCTGTTCAGGGAGGGGCGAGGGGAGGACAACAGGACAAAGAAATGCTATGGGAGAAAGCTAGTTGTTGTTTTTTAATTATAGGTTTTACTTCAAAGAGAGAAATTCCACAGAGCGGCTCTAACAGTGATCAGGCCTCACACACTGATTAGTGTTTCTTGACTCAATACATGATCCAAAAGACTCATAACTGTGATTACAATGGTGGAATGATCTCCAGAAGTTTAACACTTTTATATTGGTTTTGGAAGTTACTAAACTGAATCGGTTAGTAACCAATCAGCTCCTCAATCACAGTTACCAAGTATCAAATCATGTTTCATGGTTGCCCAGGTTTACCTCGACTGAAAAAGCCCTGCGCATCTCCATAAGACCTCCCAAAGAATTCTCCTTTCAGCCACCTTCGTGCACTTGGCACTAAAAGTCACTTACCTCCTGCTTTCACACATCACACACACATTATTAAACCACCTAGAACAGCAGATGTGAGTGCGTGTGTGTGTGTGAATACTTCACTAATGTAATGTGTCACATTTTTTGGCCTATTGATTTTTGCATCAGCGTCTCACCTTTTTGCCCGAAACATTAAGGTAGTGAAATGCAAACTGATGGATGGACGTTTGCTTTATGTGGCCACTTGAGGGCAGCACCACAGCACGTTGGCATCAGCGATGGCGCTGACCTTATTTCAGTTTCAGTGCATTCAGCAGTGCAGCGCTGCCATTCTAAACTGTCCACGCCGTCTAAGCACTTTAAAGGTTGTCCAATACTGAGCGCACATCCACAGTTGCTGCTTTCAGCTTCATTTTGTCATCAATGTGAAAGGAAACATCCATTCATCTCTTTCAGTTTGTTGATGGTTTTTGCTCCTGTGGGTGTGAAGTAACTTAATGCGGCCTCTTTTATTTCAGCGTGCCGGTTGTCCTGCCACAAGAAATGTGAAGTCAAGGTAAGACACGATCATCTCCGTCGTCTTGTCTTCATTGTGCATGCTAGTCTTTGTCTCACCACATTCCTGTATAGAAGCACATAGAACTGTGACCACGGTCATTGCATCAGGAGTAGCAGGAATTTAAAAGTTGCTTTCCTACACAGTTTTTCTCCTTCCCTTCAAGCACTATTGCAAATGTTAAGCGAAGCCCATTTAAGGGTTGTTCCCCCCCCCAGGCTGTTTAAATCAATTTTAGGACTGCACAGAAAAATGCACCGTCCGGCAAAAAAAGCTTTAACCTGCCTGCCTCGTGCTGCAGTGTGACGTCATCCAGAGCGGCGCACTGGCTAATAAACTTCATGCAAGTGCACGCCCCCACTTAGATTTCTTTGTAATGTTGTGAGCTGTTGTGTTTATACGCGTCATCTACGGAGGACCAACACTGCTGAAATCATCAGCACAGGTTGAAAATCAATAATTGAAGCCATGAAATACAAAACTGCACAAAAGGCAAAATAGAAAAGTGAGTAGATAAATATGCAGAAATATCAATTTGTCATATTTTGTAAATTAATACCAACATTTTTGTTTAGATTCTTTTGGTGCGTCTGATGGTTCACATATTTATTTAAGAGTTTGGCTGTTTGAGCCAACACAGAGAATAAAGACAATCTTGATTCTCATGATGCCCACAAACAAATAACTTTACTTTAAATATAATTTTATATACTTACAAAAGTCTTTTGAAAAAGTCGCCGCCTCATTTGTACTTGGCAGCTCTCTGTTTCCTGTGTGGTTTCGTTTCCTTTTCCCACAATTATTCTTCACTATAAATGATCGCCCGCTCAGATCAACCCCTAATTTCACTTCAATTGCACCTCATCATTCAGAAACTGCTGATACTTACCAGCTACGCATGAAGCATTACTATTATTATTATAGTGGCTTTATCTTGTACCATAATCAGCCATAACTATGCATTGCTAACAAAACAACTTTGACCATTTGGGCCGTGGAGATCGGACCTCTCGGGGGCTCCTGTACGAGGCATCGTGATCTTAAGCTCTTTTGGATTAGTGGTGGGGCCCTACTGGGATTGGACTTTGATGGCGCTGTTGAATTGGGATCATAATTTGGGTATTTTTGTTGTGTTCCTCGAGCTGTCACCGAGTACATTTTGAAGTGTCGTGAGGCGTATTGTCTTGCTTGGTGGTACAGATCATCGTGACGTCCACATGAATGCCAAAACCCGAGGTTTCCCAGCAGAACATTGTCTTTTATTCGCTTCACTTGTCAGTGGTTTCTAATATTGTGGTGAATCAGTGACTGTATGTGCAAAAAAAGACGACAGAATTACACAAAAGAAGGACTACTTGGGGGCTTGTAAGGCCTCATTTCTGCCTCTTGACTGACTTATTTCTACTTCCTCACAGTTCCACTCACCACATTTGATCCCAATCAACGGTAACAAAAAAAGAAAGAAAAAAAAAAAAGGGGGGGGGGGGGGGAAAAAAAAAAAGAAGAGGGGGGGGAAGAGAGGGGGGAGGGGGGGGG
>VURO01019270.1:0-29853 GCA_015108175.1 Pelvicachromis taeniatus
TATATATATATATACATATATATATACTTTATGTACAAACACACACACACACATAAATCTACAGAGAGATGTCAGTGGGAAAAAATAAAAATGACCCATAGGGGAAACTGTGACATCACAGCTCTGAAAACTTTTTGAATTATCATCAGAGTCCCAACTGTCATACTGTCACACTAAATCGCTGCTTTTGTATGGGTTTGCATGCATAGCAATATCCCTGTGTGCATTTTGTGATCCAGCCCTGCACGCCATGCATTTAATATGCCTGGTTTTACCTTACATTCAAACGAGCATTTACTGTGGCCTAAGAGCACCATTTAGTATATGTTGGCTGCATCTTTTCCAAAAAAGTCTGCGTTTTATTTTGTTTTTTTCTCATTTCTGCTGTTGTGTATGTGATGGTCACTAAATCGCATCTGTGATTTCTTCACTGTTTTCACTTCATATGTTCTTATAACCATCTTCGACAGAACAACGTGCTAGTTTAGACTCCCGGGAGGTAAATGTGAGGCCAAGAGTTTGACCCTAACAACAATAAGTCTATTGACTTCCAGCTCACTCAGTAATTGAAAAGCAATACATTGTAGCCCATTGGAAATGTGCCAAGTGTTCTATTTATAGCCACCAGTTATTATATCTTGTTTCCTACTTTCCTCTTCTCTCGCCAGATGGGGAAACTGGACAATCGTAGTCTGACACTAAAGTACCCCGTGTGGCCACGTTTCAACTCCTTTGGTGACGCTGAGCTTGATGACAACCACCTGTCCATCGTCACCTTAGAGGAGAAACCCTTTGTCATTGTGGAGGACGTGGAAAGACTCACTGGTACCTGCATGAGGAACTCTGTGCCGTGTAGGAAGCATATCAAAGAGTAAGTGGTATGATATCTGTCCATCTGTCACGCTGCAGTGTGAGCTAGATAGCTAAGTAAGCTAATGCAGTGAAGCTACTGTCACAACGAATCAGCAAATATTACTGGTGTAAAAATGTTATATTAAATTTTGTGTGAACACAATGAACAAACATCTGGAATACTTTCTTTCTGGAATATTTTTTGGATCTGTGCACCACCAAGTGCATTTCAAATCAAAAAGTTAAGAGCTCTGCTTGATTTCAAGAGGTTTAATAAAAGAATTATAATCAACATAATTTTAAATATGAGGGTTTTTTAAATATATAGTTTCACACGTTTTTTATGTAATTGGTGAAAAATTAAACAATTGGTTATGGACATCGCCAATAGACAAGTCCAAATGCTGTGTTTCCTCTGCTAGGCCTTTAATGGAGTCACCTTCAGTCGCTGAGTGTTTGTGGTTCTCTCTGCCTTTGATTTTGTCAAAGGCTGTACTGGTTTGATATCAGGAGACTGACTTGACCAGCATTTGGTTAAATCTGAGTAGACAGTATTGCCCTGCACACTTTGGAATTCAACCTGCTACTGTGCTTCAATCAGACTAGACTAGGACACTCTACAATACTAAAAGAATTCTTGACATAGTTTGCTTGGGTTTTTTAAATTTGTTGTTATTTTTTAACGAAGGAAAAATTGCAATCGTCCTCTTTAGCTGTCCTCCATAGTCACCCAGGAGTGTTGGTGTTGTTACAATTGAAGAACTCATATTAAGCATTCCAACAATCAGCTAACCACAACGCAAGTTAAACACTTGGAATATCTACCTTAGCTGTCATGGAATAATGAGGGAACAGGCCTCACTTGGCAATGGAACTGCCTGTCAGTCAATTGTCCAATTATTTTTGAGCCTCTGGAAATAGGGCATTTTGTATTAAAAAAATCCCAAATAGTTAGTGTACTGCTTTTGTTAAATCCTTTAAATCCCTTGAATTAAAGCTGAAAGTCGGCACTTCAGTCACGTCTTGATCGTTTGATTTAAAATCCACTGTGTGTGTGCACAGAAGCAAAACTACACAAAAGAAATTAGTCATTGTCTTCAAATTTAAGGCCCTAACTGTAGAATCCACATAACAAAATACAAAACATTTGGGTCTCATCAACAAGTAGCCAATCTGAACATCTCATTTTTCAGGTATGCTATACCTACAGTATATAACACACCTCAAAAAACTTGAGACCTGATGGGTGTGTCCTCCTATTGGGGACACACCCATCATGTAAATGTAAATGCGGTCGTAATAAGCAATAGAAGGAAATGAGAACGAGATACAGTATCACCCCCAATGTCAATGATTGTTTTTATATTCAAGTATATATATATAAGTAAGTAAGTTAGAAGAAAATCCACTAAAATCATCTATAACCTAAGGCACAAAAATGTAAGTTAAGGTCTGTATGTTACAGTTAGTCTTATTCTAACAACACGGCCTATTAATGGCAAACGTGTTTATTATTGCAACACAATAAGCTGCACTTAAGCCATCTCAACTCTCTTCCTCCTTACCTTGTCTTGTGGAAAAGTACAACACACTGAAATGGTCTGAAATACACTCTACTCTCACTGATTTACACCTAATGTTGTTGTATGAAAAGAAGAACTAAGGACCTCATAAAAAAAAAACTTTCATAAGAGTGTATTGGATAATCAGATGGTAATAAATTTACATCATCCGTATTTCATTTTCCACAGTGCCGTCTCGGCGCTCCTCTGCCAGTGCATGCTGTCTCTCTTTTCTCTCACGAATACGGAAAGAGATGCAGTGTGCAGTCTTTGCAGCAGATTCTTTCCTCCTGAAAATGGAGGTGGCTGCTGAACTCAGCATTTTACTTCCTCCCATACCATTTCTTCCTTCTTTTTTTTTTCACTAATGCCAAAATACCTCTAGCCTCTTGTTGTATTATATTTCTGGAGCGCACACACGCAAACTGTGGGTGTATGTCTTGAGTGGTGCTGAATCAGTGTGATAATAAATGACTTCTGGATCATTTTCAGAAAATGTTAGGAGATCAAGTCTGCGCATTTTCCAGAGTTGCCCTCTCTCACATGTAGCACTTAGCAATAGATACTAGAGTCTATGCCAGCCATGTTTTTGTTGCTAAATACTGGAAATTGATTTGGACACAGGGAAACACATCTGTGATCTCACACATCTACAGGTCTGTCTCTAGAACAGTTCAGGGCTTTAATGTATGTGTGAAAATAAGTCTACACACTTTGTGTCACTCGTTCACTGCTTAACGCGTCTGTCTGCAGCTCCTTTTGCGTCACACAAACAGAGCTGATTAAGCGGCAATAGTTTTGGGGAAGTGGCTGACAGTGATTTACATCCAGAAAACACTGTGAAGTGGGGCGGAGAGCAAAGCGTCTCCAAGGAGGAACACAAACACACATTCACAAGCTCGTACGCTCGCTGTGGCCACATGTCCACTCACTCACAGGCCAATGCTGCTTTTCAGCCTCCCACAGCGCAATTCCCACTCAAGCATCCGAAGCGCCCACTTGGCGAAAGTGGGATAGATGGAGGGAAAGAGAGAGGCAGACTAGGAGTGGCGAACAGGGGTTGGATCGGGGTTGAATGAGTATCCATGCATGCAGAACCAGAAATTCGCTCATCCGGGGCGGGCCTAAGAACAAGCCATACTTACACTAACGCTCTCATAGTCATACACAGACCCACACTTTCCTCCCTGGAGACCCCTCGGGCCCTATAGTGTTTCAATATCAAGTTGGCCTGCCAAGTTCACAAACAGCCTCCATAACATCACATGCTCTTACTGCCTGATCTGTACAGTGGCCTGCCTAAATGGGAACGCCGTGTTCATGAATGCAGCTATTAAAGTTCTGGCCTATATGCTTACTCTGCCCCCCCCCCCGCCAGAAACTTGGGTTGTTTGTCCTTGTTTCTGCTAACATCAACCTGTTCCTTGTAGTTGCATTACATTGACCACAATTTCATTCTTACTTCAACATCATAAGAATATATTGCATATTGTGCTTTAAGCGACCATGCTTGGAATAAAGACAGGAAATTTACATATCAAAGAGTACAGTGGAGCCGCTGCCTAGTGTGACCTCTTTTGTGGAAAGGACTTGTGATTTCAACCAGTGCAAGTTAATTAGCGCTTCTAAGCTCATACCACAGTGCCCACAGAACCTCAAGCCACTATCTCTTTTTCTCCATCCATCCACTCTGTGTTTTTATTCCATTGCCACTGGTGTCCAAACTGTTGAGCTACTGTATAATTCATTGAAATGTGTGGATCAGGAACTCAAAAAAGTTGCATTGCATTCGACAACGCAGCAAATGCAATTAGGAAAAACGTTGTTTTACACTAAAAAGGAGTCAAGCCCATTATTTTATTTCTGCTGTGATGGATTAAAGGTTGTTTAGTGTTTCAGTGTGGTGTTCGAAAAGTTGCAGGTTTCATCAAATGACATTCATAACTGCTGACATATCGGCACTTGGCTTTTTTTTTTTTTTCCTTTCTTGTGTAAAACTCTTAGACTGTAAAAGTAAATGCCTTTCCAGTTCAAAGACAGGAAAGAATTCCACTTGGGGAGACATTTGTTTGACAGATCGATGGCGAGTGGTGAGGGAGAAAAAAACTGGCAAATGTTATCTTTTTTTTCCTCTCTGGCGCTGCAGAATAACTTAAAAGTGACAAAGTTTCATCTGTGAAGGGTACTGCAGAGTCACAGCCTGATGTGCGAGGGTCCCCCCATCCCCTCCCTACTTTCTATGAAGTTTGCGCCCAGGTTGTTGTTACACTAAAGGACGAGGTTATCGTCTTCTAATTAGCACACATCTAAAAGTTAAATGAGGCTTCCAGGTGGCTCAAAGTTGATGTGCTCTTCTGTGTGAACTCAAATTCATATACACAGATGGTACAAGGCTTGCAAATGCAGCGCCATCAAAATTACCTTCTCTAGAGAGGCGTAGGGAGAAAAGGGACCATATTTTTCTAATCTTCAGTCATTCCTGAATAGATTGCCCCGAATTTAAAGGTGAAAAAGACCCAGGGTGATATTCGTTCACTGGTGCAATCACAAATTTAACAAGCATGATGGAAAAAATGAAGCAAACAATGTTCTTTTTTGCCCAAATGAATGAGGGTTCCCTACCTAAATGTGGATGTAAAAATGGATTTGCATGCTATTCAAACAGCTGGTATTTGTTCTGTCAGTGTTTACTGCAGTGTTCAGTCACAGCACCGAGCGAAAGACTAACATCGCAGAAACTCCTGCTTCCGTAAAAAATCATCCGCTGATGGTCTTTGTGTTTTGTGCTTCTGCAGCAACACGACCGAGGCTGGTGGGACTTATATCAAGAAGTGCTGCAAAGGATTCTGCATCGACATCCTGAAAAAGATAGCCAAGTATGTGAAGTTCACCTATGACCTGTACCTGGTTACCAATGGCAAACATGGCAAGAAGATCAACAACGTCTGGAATGGGATGGTGGGAGAGGTAAAAAGAGCCTTTTTGTGTGTATGTGTGTATGTACAATTGGAGATGTGCTGTGATCGAGCAGACAGAGTCTTGCTAATACAAATTGCTACATTTTCGGATGAAGACATGTATTAGGGTTAAAGTCCATCCTTGTTCTTCTAAGTGGGGTATCCGCTGACCCCACAGGTATACTTTTTATAATATCATACAGGTGTTTTATTCTATTATTCCAAATTTCCTCTATGCTTTCAGTTACTTGTTTTAATTAGTGCTATTTAGAATTACCAACATATTAGACAATTCACCTAATAGCTAGTTTTAATTTATGGAACTATGTAGTGATGTCATGTTTGCCATCTCACCTATGTTTAGCGCATCGAGGATGATAAAGGAGACAGATTCTTTGCTCATAGCGTGTGACTGTAAATTCTGTACTGTAATTCTACTGTTAAAAATCTGGGTGAATATGCTGGTATGTGTTTGGTTTTGCTTAGTGTAAGGTGGTGTTCAAGTAAATGTGCAGGAAATTAATAAAAGTCTAACCTGTGTTCTCTGAAGTCACCTAACTGCATACAGTGGTACAACTCTTAGACAAAAAGGATTTGGCTCCTTCTTGATTTCTTTTTTTTTTTTTTTTTACATATTTGTTACAAATAGAGAATTTTCAATTGTTCCATTGGCAGATTTTTCCACTTAAAACAAGATATTTTGCTTAAAATAAGTGGAAAAATCTGGAAATGGAAGAAGTGAAAACTCTTTAGTTTCAAGATTCAGTGTCTAAAAACAAGTTCCTATGTCTCACTGAGATGCTACTCTTTAGCCGATTGTGTCTTATTTTAAGTGTGATGAGATTATATTTACTAGAAATAAGACAAATATACTTGGTAAGATTTTGATTTTTTGCAGTGTAGTAGTCTTTAATGAAAGGCAGATTTAAAAAATAAGGTTAAAAAAAAAAAGGGGTGTAAAAAAACAAAACAAAAACACAACTGTTACTGAACCCTGAAGACCCTGGGTTCATTTTAAGACTATCAACTTTATAGCTCTTTGTATTTTTTAATGGTAGACTTCATTTGCTGATTTCCTGATTTTGCACTGACTACTGCTTGCATATTAACTACACTGATTAAAATTCAGTTTGAGATTAAAAACGTTATTAATGTGCAATCAGTAATCTTCATATTCTTGTGCACAGATTTGTCAACATTTATTTTGGGTTGAAGAGACAACATGTAGTTAGCCTAATGAAGAATATATTTCTACTCTGTGATAGCCTATCGAGGGTGCACTCCACCTTTTGACCCTGTGAAAGCTGGGATGGACTTTAGGAAACAAAGCTGGAAAAGGATCCAGATGGATGGATGAGTAGATTGTAACTTTCGCTTCTTTTCTCCCCAATCACTCCTCTTATGTTCCTGCTCTCCTCCCTCTCCCTCCCCCTACCCCGAAAAGGTGGTCTATAAGAAAGCCGTCATGGCCGTCGGATCTCTGACGATCAATGAGGAGCGTTCTGAGGTCATCGATTTCTCCGTCCCGTTCGTGGAAACTGGGATCAGTGTCATGGTGTCCCGTAGCAATGGAACCGTGTCCCCATCAGCCTTCCTTGGTAATTGTCACCAAATAGCTGCTCCTTTCTTGTTAAACTGAGGAGAGAGCAAGAAGAAAACCTGTCTTGTTTGCTTCTCCAGTTCGTGTTAGTATAGAACGGTGTTTGTTTTGAGTGTGTGTGCATGTTCCCTCAGATACAGCACTGACAACATAATTCACTTCTGTTACACAGCTGTCAATACTTGCTCTTTCATCTGAGGGATTTAGCTGAACGCCCGCTTCCTGCCAAAGCGACTCTCACTTACCTGAGAGGCACTTAACCGCAGGATTTTAACCTAAGAGACCACGGATATCCCCGTTATGGTTCCTTAGTCACGTTCATTTGATGCAGAGTGCTTTAGCATTGACATCTACCACAATACGCGATGCCACGGACACAAAGGCACACACAAGCTTACATGCAAATTTGCAGCAGGATTTTCCATGAAAAAGAGAAACACACACACACACACAGCAAGGACGCACACGCAGGTACACCCGCTGACATGCATGCGAGCATGCAGTTAGTGGTGTGAAAATGGAAATTATAAGGGCTGAGCAGGAAAACCTCATAATGGCTGCTTGCCACTCTGCACATGCACACACACATATGCACGTATCCCGGTGTGCGGCCCTATGCCAGCAGTGCTCTCCCATACATTAGAGGAGAGTTTAATCTCTGCAGTAGTGTTAAGGGCTCAGAGGGAGGACAGGAGTGCTGACACCAGGGTTTTCTATACTGTACCCCTTATTCCACAGCCAAATAGGAGGAACTCCAGTATATATGCAAGTGGTTTGGGGTAGGTGGGTGGGGTGAGATCTGTAGGGCTTCTGAACTTCTGGTTCGGTCTGCTTGGACGTGGAGTTCTTTCCTAAGTGTGTGTGTGCATACGGTGTTTACAACCTGTTTATTCCGTCAGTTCATGGAAAGACGAAGAGTGTGGAAATGATAAGAAAAAGCGATAAGCTATAAAAAGTGCAGTATAAGATGAGCATGAACATGACCTCTGTTCTCTGGACTTTCTCTCTTTCTTTCACAGAGCCATTCAGTGCATCAGTGTGGGTGATGATGTTTGTGATGCTCCTGCTGGTGACTGCAATGGCTGTCTTCATGTTCGAATACATCAGTCCTCTTGGCTTCAACAGAAACTTGGCACAGGGAAAAGGTGATTGCGGACACTAAGCTTCATTTAGACTTCTGCACTGATTATAGCCTATGCCAACGTTTATACCCGTGTTGCTGTGGCGCTGCGGTGTCACATTTCTAAGGAGGTGCACGTCAGGTTATGCCATAGGGTTTCAGGAGGGTTACAGTATACCTGCAGCATAGATTTAACACAGGAGCATTAGTCCACTGCTCTAATGTTGTGAAGTTTAAATTTCATGTCACCTGTTCTACTAATAGATTTTTAAATATTTGTTTTCTATCTTCTTTCTAATTTTATACCATCCATCTCTCTCTCCCACACGCTATCTTTCCTCGTTTTCAGACCCTCATGGCCCTTCCTTCACCATGGGCAAGGCAGTGTGGTTGCTGTGGGGTCTGGTCTTCAACAACTCTGTGCCGGTGCAAAACCCAAAAGGAACCACCAGCAAGTTCATAGTGTCAGTTTGGGCCTTCTTTGCTGTCATCTTCTTGGCCTCCTACACTGCCAACTTGGCCGCCTTTATGATTCAGGAGGAGTTTGTTGACCAAGTCACCGGGCTTTCAGACAACAAGGTAATGAAGAACTAATTAGGTATTTTTAGGTATGTTTTTTGCAGTCCGTCAGACTTTTTCAATACAACAGGATTAGAAAATCATCATAAGATGAAGGGGTAAATGAAGCATAGCACTTGTTTTCGTTGCATGTGTCACTACTCTTTCTCTCATAAAGATCCAGTCACGTGAATTGAAAAGTTTTACAGTTTTAAATGAACTACAAAATTGGGTTCAGTTGCTCCAGAATGACTTAACCCAGGCTCTGCTTTATGCACTCAGAATCAGAATGACATGCATATAGAAAAATGCAGCAACAAATAGAAAGACTGGGATATTAAAAGAAAAGGTCAAGCCAAATGTAGTGAAACAGAATGGAGAGGGTGGGGTGGGGGGGTGGAGAAGGCTAGACAAAAGAGCAGAGTGCTTCCAAGGACAGAAATACGGATGTATTAGGGGCGATACTATCAAGAGAACGCTGACGTAGAGGGTTTTGACAACAAACAGACGGAGAGAGGGAGGGAGGGATGGTGTAAGAGGTACATCAATTGGCAGGAGGGAGACTGAGGACTAGCAAAAGGCCAAGACACACAAGATGGTACAAGACAACAGGCAGACAGAAATGGGCCAGGTTGAAGGCTGAGGTAAGGGAAGAAAGGCATTAGGAGGGAGAAAATAGAAGATGTGGGAAGACAGGGAAGGTCGGGAACGAAAGAAAACAGACAAAAAGGGCAAATGGCCATTTAGACAGTTATGCTGAGAGAGGCTGGCCATCGAGCCAAATGCGACCGACAAAATGATGAAGAGCATTTCTTGTGTGCAGCCATATTTTGTGTAGTTTGCTTAAAGTGAATTTAGACTGTTAGCAGGCACAAACAGATACACTCTACTGTGCCATTCATCCTGAGGGGAGGAAATTTCATAGTAAATTTTTATACTTTGGTACGAGAATTTCCTTTAATATGCAATTATAATCATTTTTATATAATGAGGAAAACACTTTTTTTCTTCCAAAAGTTGCAGGACTAAAATGCTTCACGACAGCACGTGCACACACACATACGCACAGGACTCTGTTACATCAGTGCTCAACGAGGTGAAGCTTAAGGTTGCATCAGTCCCCTTTTTCAAGGGTGAGAAAATGAAACATCATCTCGACATTCCTCAATGCATTTGAGAAATATGGGCATAGTTTACAAAGCAGCCTTCTGCCGTAATTATTTACCATTCCTAAGTTTGGTGCTTTAGCTTTCTGGCTAGCTTGCGGTAGCTGTGATAGCATACCTCCCTGTTTAACATTAGTAATGGACAACAGTGTGGATCAGATAGCTGTGAGCACCCCTTCGCTGTCTCTGTCTCGTTATATCAGTGCGTGTAGGTGTGGTTACAGCTAATATGTATTTAGGCCAATGGTGATGACAGATCTTTAAAGGCAGCAAATAGTTTACTACCGCTCAGTCTGAAATGTTAGTACTGCTATCACTGTGTGATATACCTACAGTCTCATCTCTACCACACACTCGTGGTGCTCACAAAGTGTGCGTAGTGGACAAGATTTTGCACTTCCTAATGAAAAGTGGCAGCAGTGTAAAAGCTAGTTTAGCTAGTGATCATTTTAACATTGCTGTTAGCATGGCTCATAAATCACAATAACTTACATTGGCATTAATTTACAGACTTTATAGATTATATTTGGTAGCTGTTTGTGCAAAATCTAGGAATAGAGAGCTTCAAGAACTGTATGCAAGTATAATTTAAATTGATTACATTAGTGACCTACAACAGAATTCTTATAAATGTCTGTGAGCCACCTGTGGGGAAGTACAATAGAACAAATTACTGGTAAACAAGTGTTTCTCCTAAAATTATGCATTAACTGTATGATTGGTCGATCACTGTGTCACATTGGTTTGATTTTAAGCTCCTGCTAACTGAAGACGTTTATTTTACATATCACTTTCTTAAAGCTGCAGTATTTGTGCATCCATTTCAGTCAATGGTGACAGAAAGAGCTGTTTTTATTTGTTTTAATAATTGATGACGGGAAAGCAATGGATGTTTACTGAGCTGTTGAACTTGTCCCCTAGGCAGCCTGCTTCATGCACAAGTGGAGAGCAGTCAGTTAACAGGTCTTTGGTGTTTTATGGTGCATGGGGATTTGTCTTTGCAACTCTGGCTGGTCTTTCTCTTTCGGTTTCTCAGCATTATAAATTTGCTTTTTGTGAGGTCTACAGACTTTTGCTGCTGTTATTGGAGCTGTAGTAGCTTTCAGTGGCATTATGATGAAAGAAATAGCTGGGTTCTGGCACTTTCCACATGCATCTATTTAGAAGAGATTTAAAACATCTCGGTCCAGTGACATAAATATAGTTACAGTTTGTCTGTGTCTGGATTTTATTGGTTAGTGAAATATTTTTAAGACATGTAACCTTAAATTGAGTTTTAATGGGAAATTAACCTTCAGTGGTGTTATTGTCTGAAAAGCATGCATGCAAATATTGTTTCTATAGTTTCCAGAGTTATTACAGTTTTGGATTTTCTCATTAGTTTTTAATTTTAATTACTTTTTTTTTGTTGTTTTTAAGTCATTTTAGTTTCTTTATTTTTCAGAGTTGCTTTGTAAATTTCAGTTTAGTTTTTAATGTCTGAAAAGGTTCAGTTTTAGTTTCATTTTTATTAGTTTCAGTGATAGTTTGAGTCTTTTTCCACCCATCCATCCATCCATCCATCTTCTTCTGCTTATCTGGGGTCGCGGGGGCAGAAGCCCAAGCAGAGAAGCCCAGACCTCCTTCTCCCCAACCACCTCCTCCAGCTTGTCTGGGGGAACACCAAGGTGTTTCCAGGCCAGCCCAGAGATATAATCTCTCCAGCGTGTCCTGGGTCTGCCCCGGGGCCTCCTCCCTGTGGGACATGCCCAGTCTTTTTAAAATTTGTATTGTATGAAGAGTTTGTCAGAAGCAACATTTAGAATAAACTGAGTCAAATGCTTTGAAAGCAGTTGACTCACAGTCTTAAAGACATACAAAGTTTTAATAATAACATCCATTTAAGCTTCATCAGACAGGTTGTGATAACAAATTAACAGATACTAAAAACAAGGATTTCCATTATATTTTTATTTTATGTTAGCTAGTTTTCCAGATTCACAAAATCACTTTAGCAAGTTTTCTTGTTTATATTTTAATGAACTGAAATGGCTTTTAGTTTTGCTTTACTTTAGTTTTAGCTAACAAAAACAACCTCGCATATCAGTAATGTTAAAAAACAGTCACATACAAGCAAGATGTAGATTTGCAGACATGTAGACAAACGCTGGGAAGTGATGGGACATGAAAATGTGGTCTGGAGACCCCTCAGTCACTAAAAATAGGATGGTACAATAGGACCACTTTTGATCACATGGCAATGTGATCTGCCTGGTGGGAGGCAGCCTTCCTCCAAACACACACAAGACATGTGATGGTTTGCAAATAAGTTTAGAAATAAGTCTAGTTTAGAAACACAATGTGTCTCACTCTACCTAAAAGCAAAGCGCAGAGTGCCTTTGTCATTTTGTTATTAAGCTGCTGTCCTGCAGCAACTACGTCACTATTTGTGGAGGAAATTTAGTTCCAAATCGACGAGGTTCTGAATAGAGACCAAAACTTCAGTCTAATGTGAATTCCTGCAGACGTAGCAACATATTTGTGATTTTTGCCAGTTGATCACGGTTAATCACTGTTAATGGAACTCCTTCACTTGCAATCTGATAGCAGACTGATTCTGCCTTACAGCCATTTATTGGCATTTGGATGCACCAAAGTCACTTTGAAAACTGGTGAGATCGGCGATCTGCTCCATGTCTTCAGCCATTTTAAAGGCAGCGAGGTAGCAAGTTCATTGCATTTGGTCTTAATCCTTTTGTTCATGTCATGATCTCCATCTGCTGTTTTGTAGCATAATAGTTACACACAGAATACAAAAAAACATAGTAAGACATGTATCGGTCTGCATGCTAAATATCTTTGGGCAAGATACTAACCCCAAGTTGCTCTCCAATACATCCATCAGAGTGTGAATGTCTGGGACTGTTCGACAGGAACCACTTAAGCATAGAAAATTGTGTGAATGGGGCATGGTGTATAAACTCCTTTGAGTGCTCAGGTAAAGTAAAACATCGCCATGCCAGAACTAGTCCATTTATCGTGATAAGGACATGGAGGGGACAGCAGAAGCAGAACACAACAAAGAAGACCTGTAGGAGAAAATAAAAGAAAATACAGGAGTAGGGTGAGTTAATAAACATGACAAAAACAAAGACATCAACCAAGGTCACATGATAACCACAGACATTTGCAAGCAATATATTTATACGCTGCCCAGATCTACTGTCATTTTATTGTGTTTTAATTTTTTTAATTTCATTTAGCTTGTGTAGGTTTGTAGGTTTCCTCATTTCTGTGGTTTGTGGAGTTGATTTGAGGTGTGGTGCTTGCATTTGGACAATTTTGCTGTGAACAGACAACATGCGGTCAAAGGTCGTCTCCATGCAGGTGAAAGAAGCCATCCCTAAGCTACGAAAACAGAAAAAAAACATCAGAGAAATTGCCCCTGAAAAGAAGGGATTGTGTTAGAAAAACGCCTTAGCTCCTGCAATCTTTTTGTTCAACCCACTGAATTCAAGCTTAAAGTCTGCACTTCAACTACACCTGAGTTGTTTCTTTTCAAATTTATTGTGGAACAGAAACAAAATTAGAAGAAGAAAAAAAAAGGTCTCTGTTCAAATATTCATGGACCTAACTGCATATGATATTGTTCACAATTTTATTGTAGATAATTTAAGGCTTTTTGTTTTAAGCACACCTTTTGATGTTGGCGTTTGACAGTGAGCTTGGTTAATAACAATAATTTGTGTGTGTATCTTTACACATGACTCTTATTTTAATACCTATTATTAGCCCTTATACACCCTACATGCACTTACAGTACATAAGGAAAAAAGTGTACTCAGCCTGCTGAGGGAAATCGTTCCTCTGGGTTTGGGGTCTTTTACCCAGGTAACTGGATTTTGTCCTGTGAGAAACCTTCCTTATTTAATTAGATTGGTGATTATTACAGTCATTACACACATTACCAGATTTAGGCCAGATGACTCACCTCACTCCAAGCTCACCTCTTACCAATACACTCTATTCCAGGGTTTATGCAACCCTGCACATATTTTAGCCAAAACTGTCATCTCTTTCTAAAGCTAATCAAATACGTTTTGGTAGCTAACCTGCAAGGACAGGCCAAATTAATATGCAAGCAAAAATGAAATAAAAGGTACAAGTGTGTCGGTTGACAAACTGGTGTACAATCTTGGGGTATATTATTGAATCAAGGGAAAGATGCTAAAGGACACCTTATGGATAATTTGGTAAGACCTGGAGGTGTCAGACAGCATGGCACTACTTGAAGGTTGAGATTACGTGCTTTGTTAAAATAGTCTTTGGCAACCCTGCATCAGAAAATCGTCCGGAAATCTTGCCAGAAAACCTTGACGGACACCAATCCCCACGATCTGGTTGTGGCTATGTTGCAGGACGGTGAGTTCTTTTATCTACCCCTATCTTAGCCTCAAATCCTCTCCTGCCTCTGCTCCTTCATTTTGTCGTCAGCTCTGCATTAAGCTTTCGTTAGCAGCTGCTGGTGCAGTTTTTAAAAGCCCTTCACTGGTAATTATCAAGCAAGAGAAGAGTGCTTTTCCAGTCTGAATCCCAACCCGCCACTCCACCACACCCCAACCAGCCCCAGCCCCTGTCACCCCCACTCTCACTCCTCCTGGGACATTTACCCTCTCCTGACCTAAAAGCTTCTATTTAACCTTAAGAAAGGCACAAATGAAGAAAAGATGAAGAAGGAGAAGTAAACAATAGCAAGGACTGTGGGAGGAGAGAATGTCTCCTAAGGGCTATTGCTTGTCATGCTGACAAACACACTGTGTGACATCGCCACTAACATATGAATGCGCACTCATATGCACAGCGGAGTTTGACTTGTCGACACGCGCTCACGCTCACCCTGACCTGATTACACAGCGGAGATGCATACATGTGTCGTCAGATGCAGCATGTATAAACGCTTAGAAATATGTTCAAATATATTATGGAGATTAGTTTTTGATGCAAGCAAACAGTGCATCATTTTTGCAAACAATCAAGCAGATGAGTTTTGTGTATGTTGAACAGACAGAGAAAACAACAGGAATGCTAATAATCCACTAATGAAATCCTCCAGTAGCGGTCTACAAGTGGAGTCAATCATGTGTTGTATGAATACGTTAAAGCAAAGTAAAATAAGCCTGTAAGCATTTGAGATGACATGCAGTGTTATGTTTTTGCGAACTGCTTTAATAATATGGAGTGAAACCGTCGGCAGTGCCGCACACAAACTAACACAGCATGTGGTTAGAGTGAGGCTCATAAATACACACTTGTAATTGATAGGGTTTGTCTGCTTCTGGCACAGAGGGCAGATTGTTACCACAGTGCCAGAGGGTGGGTTTTTACCTCAGCTACAAGCACGCTTGGACAAAACTCTTGACCTGTACTGTGATACACTGATTATACCTGGGGGGGTTTGTGGAGGAGGCAGACAGAAATGTTGGGAGAATTTAAAAAGAAAAGAAAATCAGCGAGTGGATGTGAAACTATCATCAGTGGTTCCTTCAGTAAGGGTTGCTCTTGATTTTTTATTTTTTTTTTATTGAAATGAAGATGTGTAACCTCAGCTCTTTCTTTTCCTTCTCCGTTGTTCTTCTCATCACAGTTTCAGAACCCATATGCATATTCCCCTCCGTTCCGCTTCGGGACCGTTCCAAATGGTTCCACTGAAAGGAACATCAGGAAGAACTACCCCGCCATGCACCAGTATATGGTGAAGTATCACCAAACTGGAGTCCAGGACGCTCTCGTCAGCCTCAAAACGGGGTAAAGAGACACTTTGTGTGCATGGGTTTTTGTGAGTTTGTTGGTAAGTGCACTTTTACATCATTCATATGTGTGTAGATTTTTGTGAAACCCTAGACCTGTGAAGTGTACCTCTTTCATGCCTGAATGTATCCGTGTGTGTGTGTGTGTGTGTGTGTGTGTGTGTGTGTGTGTGTGTGTGTGTGTGTGTGTGTGTGTGTGTGTGTGTGTGTGTGTGTGTGTGTGTGTGTGTGTGTGTGTGTGTGTGTGTGTGTGTGTGTGTGACAGGTCCTGTGAGACCGTGGATGAATGGGCTTCCTCATTGGGAACAGCAGGGGTTATTTTTAGCACGGGACTCTATAGTAGGACTGATAGTGTGTAAAGGGGGTGGGGAGTAGGGCGGTTGTCAATCTAACCAAGGAGACATCTAAAGAGTGTGTGGATGAAAAAATAAAGGTGAAGATGGGGGGAAAGAAAAGTGAGGACGAGAGTCAAGAGGAAGGGGGTAAGAGTTGAAAGCCAAGTGCAAAATGTCTAATTGCAGAAAATGAAGCACAAATGGGCCAAGAGACTAGAGAATAAGAAAATAGTAATGAAATAAAAATATATCTATATATAGAGAGAGAGGGAGGGCATTGGAAAAAAAAAGTAAGGAAAATCAAGGGTAAGGTTAGAGAGGGGAGGATAAAGAAGGGCAGAGAAAAGGGACAGGAAAGGAAGTATGGAGCAGTACATCAAGGGTAAGAGAGACGGGAGGGAAAACGAGAACGTTAAATGATTGGTCGTTGAGATTACAAAAGGATATTTTTAATTGGTCACTGGTAATGGGGTGGGATCCAATTAGAGAATCTATAGCTCAGACAAGAGGCTGTCCCAGGGGAGAAATTACATAGAGAAAACAATAGATCCTCTCCGCTCCTTATCTTCCATCCACAAGTTACAGTATAAGAAAGCTGGATGTAAACATAGCATCTACAGTACTCTTAGACACTCAGGCTTCTGTTGTTTGATTTACATGTGTACACGTGCACAAAACTAATTCTTTGTGCACAATAGCAAAATGCTTAAAAGTGCATAAAAACACGAGCTTATCTATGTATCTGCGCACTCCACCTGCTGAAGGTGTCTGCAGTCAGTAATGCAGTCATTGATATTTCAGCTCTGTGGCATAAGCAGTTGAGCAGCACTGCACCATTCAGCTATTTGGGGCTCGATGGCTGGATTAGCCATGATCACACATAATGCTGAGAGGCTTTACACACAAAGACACACACAAAATCTGTTACAGCCACAGGAACCAAAAATATTCACAAGGGAGCGAAATTGATTTGATTGAATTATTGTTACTCATAAAAAAAAGGCAAAGTTCAACAGTTTTAATGGTTATGTTGCAAATGAATATATAACCATTAATAATTTAAAGGGTATTAAAATGTTGTGTTAATATATGTCTTCCAGAGTGGTGTGGAAGTTTATAATGCTTGAACCACCGCATCAGCATCGCACAGCAACACACTCAATTCTCCAGTATTAAAAACATTTTCAGTCTTAACAAGTCGATGATTGCCAAAGTCAAGCTAGCAACATTTTTTTCCATAAACATTTATTTACAGTATGATGAATCATAGACTTTGTTACCTACATTGGTAACAAAGTCTGACAGCAACAGAACGGACAATTAATTGCTAGCATAAATGCTAAAAGCACATGGCACAAGTCAAATCATGGTTAAAACACTTGCCTGATCAATAATCAGTGGTGTTTACATCATGATGTTATGCAATTCATTGTGGCATTCATCTGGGTTGGAGTTTTCTCCAGGACTCAGGTCAGATTCACTACTTTTTCTTTTCAGATATTTATCTTTTGCTATTACACGCTGCGTCGTCTCACAGCATGACTAATATGTAATTTAGCCTTCGTCGTCTTCAGCCCTATAGTGGAAGAAAATGTAATTGTTCTTCATGTTACTCACTTGGAATACTAATCAGGTGAAACCAGATTATCTTCCACGGCACACCTGACCACTACTATAGTGGACAAAAACAAACACAACAAACTCTGTGAAAACCAGGAAAGAATGCCAATAACAACATTTTATGTGACTCAAATACTATTTAGACTTTTGACAAAGGGGATGTTTTTGACAAATTGTTATGGCTGATGATTCAAAGGTTAAAACCCCCATTTGAGTCACATCAACACAGCCACTTCAGCTTCACAATGATCTTGTTGATCATTAACATTTCACGGTTTGCCAAATTCTTAGCATTTGTGATGTGTATTCAGCTAATGAATGGGACTTTGTTGTTTCATGATAGTTCAAACACCTTATGTTATGTAGGCTACACTGCGGAGAGATGCCCTGCAATAGTAAAAGAAAACTCAGTGACACTTGGTGTTCATTTTGCCATGTTCAAAACGACATTTAAAGATGTAGATTTCACTGTCATAAACGTGTGACAGATAAGTGGTGGCTGAATTCTCGTCCAAGTCATGTGGGCTACAACATGTCTGGCTAGCATTTGCAAACATGAACAAACAAATTGCTGCTTACAGAAATGCACCAGTGCACACGTTCATCTGTTCAACCGCACACACTTGCTGACACACACTCCTGGTTCCCCCACGTTTGGATACACAGCTTGCGTGTGGATGGAGCCAGTGCTGGGTTAAGCTAATTACACAGCTAAACTATCGGCTGTGAGTCTCCGTTAGAGGGCTGCATGTGACATTCAGTAAATGCCAGCCAGTCACTGCACTATTAGCAGGACTCTGTGCGTGTGTGTGTGTGTGTGCGTGAGAGCATTTGCAGGCAATGAGATGGTAACAGAGCAGTGGATAGTAACGGCATCCGTTACATTGAAAATGTCAGTTGAAGTGCGGGAGCTTCAACTTTCCACTTTGCAACCCACTTATTTATGAGTGTGTGAGCGTGAAAAGCGAGACAGTGTAAATGTTTGAGTCTGTCTAAAGTTTGTTTAGGTCGTCCACGCGCCTCCAAGGTCCTATCATCAGTGAAGCGTGGTGCATTGAACCGCCGCCACTCGCCACTGTGTCCTCTGTGTGTTTGGTTATGCTTGGGTTGCAGTCCTATTGGAGATGATTTAACGCTTTAAAATTGATCTGCAAGCAACACATTCTTTAAAAAAAGGGAAAAAAAAGCCCATCTTCTGTTTTCTTTTTCATCTCTGCAGTTCTCACTAACTCGCTTTAAAAAAAGAGGCAAAACTTCTCACCATTTCCTTTTATCTGTCTGTTTTTTGCCTGTTTTTTTTTTTTCTCTCTCTCTCGCCCCACAGCAAGCTGGATGCCTTCATCTATGATGCTGCAGTGCTGAACTACATGGCTGGTAGAGATGAGGGATGTAAGCTGGTGACCATTGGTAGCGGGTAACTATCACTGTTATTCAGTTATTTGTTTTTTTTGTTTTTCAATAGCGCGTATTTCCAGAATAATCCTTCAATGAGTAATCATTGTTTTATTTAAACCTTTACTCTATGCGAAGCTGTGGGGGATCTAAACCACAGGCTTGTTCCTCTACCGTCATGGTTGAATTGTTTTAAAGTGCAGGCATACCTGCAAAAAAGTCCAAAATTAATGTGTGTTTCCCACAAAGAAAAACTTTGTGGGAGCAAAAGGATTTCACTTAGTAAGCTGAAGTCAACATGTTAGCTTAAGCTAAACATTAGCACTTGTGGCTGACTTTATCCTCTGTCTCTTACTTTAAAGTCATTTTAGAAAACGTTTATTGTAGCCTAATAGAGTGGTGGCACAATTAAACAATATAATTAAAGAATATGGTGTATGAAAATAATTGGCAAAATTGTCTTTAAAGTGTGCAATATTTTGCTGATCTTGATGGAAAGTATGACCTCACTTTCCATGTTATGCAACATGACAATGATCCCAAAGACACTACCAATGCAGTCAAAGCAGACGTGGATGAGAGAACATGCAGTGGAGCATAATGTGGGATCATGTTGACAGAGAACAGAAGAAAAGGCAGCCAACAACCAAAGAGGAACTTTGAATGTCCTTCAAGAAGCCTGAAGAGCTATTCCTGAAGACTACTTAAAGAAATAAGAGAAAGTTGCCTAAGAGAGGTCAGGCTCTGTCCAAGAATAAAGGTGGTCGTACCAAATATTGATTATTAGAATTGTACAAACTCTGTTTTGCCCTATATACTGTTTTTCCACGGGTTTGCACGTTTCAATAATTGCTGCACCTGTTTCCCATTTTCCTAGCAAAATATAATGAAATGAGGAGTTGCACAGCACCGTATGTTATTGAAGACATTTGTAATTACTGTAACTATATGGAGAGAAAAAACCTCTACATATGTGTCTCAAGCTTAAAATGTGTCTTTGTGTATGTGTGCATGTGTATTTCAGGTACATCTTTGCTACCACCGGGTATGGGATTGCTCTACAAAAAGGTTCCTACTGGAAACGACAGGTGGATCTGGCTATCCTGGCAATTATCGGCGATGGTGAGAATCACATACACAGCACTCTCATACAAATTCAAAGTGCATGACACTACCCACAAAGGCAAAAGGTTACACTGTTTCTTGCCAGTCCTGTAATTCAGCCACCACACACTCACATACGAACATCTCTGCTGCCTTGTCTGTGCCTGACAACACAAAGGGAAGGCAGTGAAGTATAAATAGTCCTTTGATGTTATTCTGGAGACAAAGGCTGCTCTAAACAGAGGGCAGAGTGTGTAAGTTATTCTAATGTATTCCTCTCTGCAGCACCAGATGTGTGTGCGTGTATGTACTCTATCTGAATTACCAGATTCCTTTATTACAGTTGCCTCAAAAGTTTTTACTTAAACAAATTTCCTACTGCAAAACAGCGAGAACGCACGACAGCCAGAGCTTTTAGTGACAAGATTCATTTACATTTTACATGGAAAGCGTTTTGCTGATGCGAGCGTTCACAGCCACTCACATTAAGTGCACTGAAGTTGATTAAATGAACATTGGTGTCACAATAATCCCCTCTAACTGAATCTTATCAGGGCTTCTGAGCATGCAGGCCACACTCCATCATGTTTCCACAGCTGGATCATTTTGATAGAAATCAGGCTCTGTGTTTTTGTTTTGCTTCCTCTCCTGATAATTAATATTTCTTTGCAGTCCAATCTCTTCTTTGCATCATGTTAATAGCTTCTGCTTTAGTCTAGGTTGTTGTGCACCACCACCCACACACACACACACACACACAAAGAAAAACACAAATGCCATAAAGATACAGGTGAAAAGTGAGAGGGATAAATGGAAATGGCACAAGACAAAAACCTAAAAAGAAAGTTTATGTAACAAGAGGAAGGAGAAATGAGTGAAATAGTGATGACAGCGTCAGAAAAGAGACAACGTGCGTGCAGGGAGGTCAGAGAGAGGTAAAAAAAAAAAAAAGAAAAGATGATGAGGCACAGGGTATGGGACAAGAGCAAGACAAGGAAAGCAAGTGTGTCTGGTAGAGATGGGAAGTGACAGAAGGGCAGGTACTTGATAGATGACAGTGACTTGTTGTCTCTGCAGATGCTACATGATCAGATAGACAGAATGTGGGCAGAAAGCATATGGCATTTCATGGGCAAGGAAGAGACAAAGAGAAGGTTAATGTGGAGAAAAGTAGAGGGAAGGGAGGTGAAGTAGGAAAAAAGACAAAAAAGGAGGTGGTCTGGAAACCAGTGCTATACATTGGTGAACCACACTTTTTGTAGTGGTTTTTAAAAAACAACAACAAATGTTCACAGAAAACAGATATAATTAGAGCACTGTAATGTCCTGTTGTCTTAGCAGCACCTGTTTGGCAGTGGTATGGAAGTGCTCCACACTTGTGCTCCTGCCATTTTTCCCCAATCTACATAAAGAACAGTGCTGAACATATGCATTTTTCATTGCATTTCATATCATCAAGTCAGATTCGGGAATGGTTTGATCTTGATTTATGAGGTAGGCTTATTGTAAAACATAGATACAAATTTGGAAGAAATCTCCTGAACTAGACTGACACATTGTTTTTAAAGTCCTAGCTGCTCCATGCTCCATTTTTTTTAAACCCAACTTGTAGTGACTTGTGTTCCTGTGTTCCAACCGAATGAACACCAGACTATAGCTTGAGCCGTGTGACTACTGAAACAAGAACAAAATCTGAATTTCAGCAATACTCTGGAGAAAGAGCAACAGCATGAGCAGCAGCCTTTCCCTTGAAATTCAGGGGAAAGGGACTCTGCTGCAACAAGAGACAAAGTCACCTGTTGATACCCAAAGATGTCATTCATTTTAACTTGCTTTGAAGCCAGTTCTCGGCATGTCATAATATCATTTAAAAGGTAGCTTGGCTATGCCTATTCGTGTATTTGCTAGTCTGACATGAGATAAATCTTCTTCAATTGTACCAACAGGCTAATGATGTCTTATTGAGTCTGCACCCCAAAGACATCTAGCTGAACACCACCATGATATTTGTCTTTCCCCACTAGCAGCCTTAGTTATCCAGCCCTGAATGACACAGATTGGATTAGCCACGCGCCAAATGTCACAGAGGAAGCCTGAACAAGAGGGGGAACAGAGGGAAAGGAACATAGAGTAAGAAATGAGGAAAGATAAGGTCTTTACTCCTTTGTTCCTTTTTTATCCACATTTAAGAAACATATCTTTGCCCTGTTGGGCAACAAAGAGGGGACGGTAACCCCAGTGACATGTGACAGAATATAAAGGTGCAGCCAGCCACTGAATTTATAGATTGCCTTTCTATGGTAGAATTGCAGTATCTAAATTCTTTATACTCAGTTACAGTTCATTCCACTAGTCAATGGAAAATTATTATTTTCAATTTCAGGAATTTTTCCTTTCAGGCTGTATGACTCAGTTGTGGGAAAATTACCAGGAGGGCTACAGTTTAGTTGCACAGTACAGTAGGAAACTGTAGTTGTTGAAGTAGTGGGTTGCAAAGTGGTTTGCAGAGCATGGCGATACTGAATGCCATACAATCCTCAATTTTCTGTCTGTGTGAAGGATCTCATCATCCATCCATACGCTTCCGTTTATCCTTTTCAGGATCGCGAGGGGCGCTGGAGCCTATCCCAGCTGTCTTGGGGCGAGAGGCAGGGTACACCCTGGACAGGTCGCCAGTCTGTCGCAGGGCTAACACAAATGGACAGACAACCATTCGCACTCAGAGTCACTCCCGCATTCACACCTATGGGCAATTTAGTGTTTCCACTTAACCTATCCCCACTAACTCACCATTGGCCTAAAATAAATGTGCGGCAGCTTTTAAGTTAACAGTGAATTAACATGTGAATCATGTATGCCATTATGTTTTAGAGCTATTTAGTAAAGGATTTATTGTTTTTCTTTCAGGTGAAATGGAGGAACTAGAAGCCCAGTGGCTCACAGGAATTTGCCACAATGAGAAGAATGAGGTGATGTCCAGTCAGCTGGATGTTGACAACATGGCAGGGGTCTTCTACATGCTGGCCACAGCCATGGGGCTTTCCCTCATTACCTTTGTCTCTGAGCATCTCTTCTACTGGAGGCTTAGATACTGCTTCACTGGGGTCTGCTCTGGCAAGCCAGGTCTTCTTTTCAGCATTAGTCGGGTAAGCACCCATTTTTGTAAGTTGCTAATTCGCATGAAAATGAAATTCTCCATGAATCTTTGAGGAACGTTATGCATTTCCACTGCAGGAGTCAGCTGGAAAGTACATTTTTGGTTAAATCATTTTATCCCCCAAAAAGTCTCAATTGAAGGGATCATTTTGACTCTGATATATTACTGCTGCTGATTCACTAACCCTAATTGCAAAACAGCCTACCACTTTCAGGCGAAGCACAACTTGAATCAACTGCATGATCGTTACTGTTGCAGTGTCGTCCATCTCTCACTTTATATGGAATCTTTATTTATAAAACTTCTGCATTACAAGCATCTACTAGCATGGAGTGGTTTGTACTACAGCTGTACACCATAAGGTTAAAAACTGCTTTTGCTGTTTCATGCAATCTTTAGTTTAAGTTACTTCAAAAATAAACCAAACAAAGGTGCTTGTGGTGAAAAAGTGGCAGCTTAAAGGGTTAACAGCCGATGTGTCCAAGACAATGAGCTGCAGGGAAGACTGGTGCTAGACTAGGCGGCTAATACTGTATTATTGGGGTTAGACAGCCCTGTCTAACTTCTATTATCTGTCAGCAGAATAAGAGAAAAGAGCAAACACGGGCAGGGAAAGAGAGCTGCTGATAAGCTAAGAAACTGAGGCAAACAAGGGAAAGGAGGGACAGCAGTACAAAGAAGGATGGGCGAAAAGGCGAGGTGTAGAGGCAAGAGCGGGTGCGGGGGGGTTGGGGGGGGGGGGGGGGGGGCAGAGGCGGGGGGGGGGGGGGGGGGGGGGGGGGGGGGGGTCACGAAGCAGCCTTGAATATTGACAAAAATAGATCCTAATTGCAACATGTTTTTTGGGGGTAAAATGACAGAAACTCATGCCAAATCAATGTATTCTCTCTCATTTTGCTAAAAGGTCAGCAATGTCCCGTATTGTGTATATGAACATACAATGAAGACATGTATCTCTTTGCTCTAATTTTAAAGCTTTGTATGCGAAAGCTAAGAGCGATGTTCTTGCTTGTGTAGAACAAAATACTACACTGATTGCCTGTTTTGTCACGATAAGCTTTGCAAAGTGTGGATTGAACCAAAAGGTTGTTTGATTTCGGGACATGATAAATGTTTCCTAGGAATGAATTTGTGAACTAGTAAGTAGTAGTGGTGGTAGTGAATGGAGTTTTTGTTCTTCTTTTAAGTCAGTTATAAACAGGTCTGGCTCTGCTTCAGACATTTAACTGTCAGCTGTTGTTTACTCCATATTTGCTCATACAATAGTTTTTTTTTGTTAGTTTGTCTTATAGTTCAAAGGTATAACTGCTGGTAGTTTTTATTGTTTACTGATTTTCTTACATAAGGCTTATGCCACATTCTGAATCCTTTTGAAACGTTGTTCTGAGGGTTATGGTTGACAGATGCTATTTTGGATATTTTTTTATGTAATATTTAATGTGATGTTTATGTAAAATGTAATGTTTTTCTCTGTTTTTTAATTTTTTTTAATTGTCATTTTTTTTTTTTTTTTTTTTTTTTTTTTTTTTATTTTTTTTTTTTTTGTTATTTTTTTTTTTTTTTTTTTTTTTTTTTTTTTTTTTTTTTTTTTTTTTTTTTTTTTTTTACAAATTTAATCAAATGTGTTTTTATAATGAAACAAGGATAAACTGAATATTCTTTCAAACAGTACGGTTTGACTTTACAATCACATGGCTACAGTCGGTGACTAATTTTTCACTTTTTCTGTGCTTGCATTGTATCTTTTCCGCTCTCGTCATTTCTCCTTCCTTTTTCACCTCTCCCTTCCTTCTTCTTCATCCATGTATCTCTATGCAGGGAATCTGGAGTTGCATCCATGGAGTTCACATTGACATGAAGAAAAAGACAGATCTGGACTTTAGCCCCCAGGACAAAATGCTCAAGCTCATTAAGTCGGCCAAACAGATGACCAACATGTCTAACCTGGGTGGCTCCCGCATGAACTCGCCCAAACGAGAGTTCATGCACTCAGCTGGTCCTATGATCATGGACATGATGGCAGAGAAGGGGAACTTCATCTATGCTGACAACCGAAGCTATGCCCCCAAAGATATGATCTATGGGGATGCTGGCGACCTGCAGTCCTATCTCGCTAACCGCCACAAAGATCACCTTAACAACTATATCTTCCAGGGAGGTCAGCATCCTTTGACTCTGAATGATGCCAATCCCAACACAGTGGAGGTAGCAGTAAGTGCTGATGCAGTCCAGACAAATGCAAAGCCGCAACGCACGCTGTGGAAGAAGTCAGTGGACACTGTTCGCTCAGTGCCACCCGGGCCCTCGCCAATGCCTGACATGCTGATGCCAGATCCACGAATGTCAATGAAGACGCAGCGCTACCTCCCTGAAGACGCAGCCCACTCTGACATCTCAGACTGTTCTAGTAGAGCAGCCTCCTACAAGGACCCAGAAAACAACAAGCACCTGAAGCCCAAGGACAACTTAAAAAAAAGATCGGTGACGTCAAAATACCCAAGGGATTGCAGTGAGGTGGAGCTGTCCTACTTAAAGACTAAGCAGGTCAGCGGCGGAACCAACCAACCTGGGAGAGGAGGAGTAGGAGAGAAAATCTACACTATCGACTCAGATCGGGAGCTGAGCCTCCACTCAGACCCCATTCACTACCGTGAGAGCCGCGGTCTTGCTGCGGATGATTTGGAATACCCCGAAATCTACTCTGACCATAGTGACAACTATAGGAAGTGTGAGCAGCCCATTATTCATCTGAACTCCTCGCCTTTGCATCATACAGACTCAGATCTTCTACCAGATCCAACTTACTCAAAACACTACAACCTGAAAGAGAAAAACCTTTCCCTGTCCCCGCATGAATCCATTGATCGCTACAAACAGACACACTGCCGTTCCTGCTTATCTAAAGTGACTGCTAGCTACCCACCTGCAGGGCCGTACTCCTCTACTGGTTCTGCCTCAGCTTCGGGCACACGTTCACCTTATAATCGGTGTGAAGCGTGCCTCCACACGGCCAACCTGTATGACATTAGTGAGGACCAGCTCCTTGCAGACCCTTTGGTCAGTCCTACCATGCATCACCAACAGCAGCAGCAACCGGATGAAATGTTTGGTCTATATTGGCCACAGACAGATGGGCCGCATGTCCAAAAAAGAAATCGCTTGAGGCTGAGTCGTCAGCACTCCTTTGACAACATCATGCTTGAAAAGCCCAAAGATGTAGATCTGGGCCGGCCAGCACGCAGTGTCAGCCTCAAGGAGAAGGATCGCTTCTTGGACTCCACGTCTGACTCGCACTATGCGAACCTCTTTGGTATGCGTCCCTACTCTGGCAGACTCTTTGGCACTGGGTCCAAGTCCATGCTGTTTAACCACAACCTAGAGGAGAGCAAGAGGAGCAAGTCCCTGTACCCGGCCCATGGCTCGGAAAACCCTTTTCTCAGTCATTCGCTGAGGGATGACACCAGCAGCAGACTGGTCCATGGGCGTAGCTCCTCTGATATTTACCAACAGCTTTCAGTGGCCCCCATCAGTACACGCAACGATGCGAACAATCTCCGCTCTTCTGTTAAATCCACCACTTCATTTTGCTCACGGGACGGGCGGATAGCTAATGACATGTACAATAAAGAGCATGCGATGCCTTACTCAGCCAATAAGACTAGTGCATACCCAGCCCCACGTGGTGTCCTAAACTCAGCCCAGTTCAGCAATAGACGGGTGTATAAAAAAATTCCCAGTCTGGAGTCAGATGTTTAGTTGATATAAGAAATAATTTGTTCTCTCCTTCTTACTCCTCTCTGGGTTTGTATTATAATTTATCAACTATGTTATCCAATAAGGGACGCCTTATTGGATAACAGAGATTTCGTCTCTTCAACATTGTAATCCAAACAAACTTGTGCCCACTTGGGTATGACGGTATTACTACTACTCTCTTGATATCACCATTTCCCTCCATTCTCTCCCACGTACCAGTGAGACAGCTATAGGGCCAGCACTCTGCCAAAAGGTATCCTTGTGTAAAGAGGAGGGTAATCATTATTCCCTAGGTTTTTAGGAGTAGAAAATGGCATAGCCCCATAAGTGGAACCAATATGGTACCGTATACGTTAGAGTAACACAGGACTCCCTGCAATAGCTTTCAGAAAGGAATCAGTTGATTTGGCATTCAAATTTGCGAGGAGGTGGTGAGGAGGATGAGAGGAATTATATGACAGTGGAATTAAAGGAAGCAAGAGGAAGCTCTTTAGCCACTGTCCACCTTCCTTCTTGCTGTGTTCCTTTCCACCTCCACTGTCAACCTTAGAGCTCTCTAGCTGAAGAGAAAAGGCTTGACAGAAAGACCAGATGGGCAGGCCAGACATGGAGGCATCCCAGGAGGGCAGGGGCGTCACAGAGAGCTAGTCCAACGGTCTGCTGCTTGTTATGCTGACAAATATGGCCACTAAGACACCTGGCAGTGGAAGTGGAGAGTGAGCGAGATTGAGGAAGGAAGTGATTGGCTAAATGGTACATAGTGGAGCATCAACTAGTTTGTGGCTGTTTGATAGCGTGTTCTTGTTCAGAATACGACTTTGTATGTTCAGCCCACGCTGAGGGACACAACAGTGACGAGAAAGCTGGGAGTGATGCAGGTGCTGTTAATGAATATTGTTTACAGACTGACAGATAAAAGACATGCTGACAAAATGACTGATAGAAAAGGACAGACGAGCAGGGAAACCTAAGGCACTTGATGGGCATTTCATTTGTGGCTCTGCACATAAAAAAACAATAATTGCAAAGTATTGCTTTTATTCTCTTGAACTATAAGATTTATTAGGGATTCTGGCATCCGGATCCCCCTATGTAGGATTTTAGTGTTTGCTTATTTGGTAGCACAATAGCCATTAGTTTAAACCTTCCACATTTGCTTTTGAAAAAAAAAAAAACCTTAAAGAAAAAACAACAAAGCTTACTGAAAAATACCTTCATGAGTAGCAGATTATTTTGCATGTGTTGATTTCATTGTGTCGGAGAAGAGAAAATACACATATACACTCTAAGACATATTTTACATGTTTCTGAAAGTAGCTGCGTCTTGCCGGATGCGGTGGATGGCTGTCTGCACCATGACATGGTGATCCTCGACCCTCTTACTTAGTAAAACTGTCATGATTGAGGTAAAGGTGGAAGGGAAGAGAGCAAAGAGGAGATTAACAAAATACAAAAGGTTAAGCGCAGCTGTTTCTACCATCACCACCACCATCATGTTGTTTTTGGTGGGCAATAATGTGTGAGGTTTTTTTTTATTAATTATTATTTTAATCTCCACGCCACTGAGAAACAGGGTATTAGCTACAAAAAACACCAATGATTCCTTCCTTCTTTCATCTTTCCTTCTTCCCTTCCTCCATCAATATGACATCGCTGGAGTGTTTAATGACTATAGAGCTAATCTGAATCATTTTCTGTACTTAAAATTGAACTCTGGTTGGTTCGTCCAGCCTCTACAGTTTAGCTTGGGATTGGATTATTTACTCGTGGAACTGTTGATCTACAACCAACCAGGGCTCTTGAGGACGTGAAGACTGCTTGGGACGGATCCCTAGTTTACCTTGTTTGGGAGGGATGCGGGATGGGATGGGTGTTATGTGATCATAAGTCGTGTGTGCGCGCATGGGAGAACTTGGGTAAGCTTGAAATTTTTAACCAGAACATTTGGTTCCTAAACTGATTGTGTATTTTGTTTGTTTATCTTTTTTTTTTTTCCCTTTCACAACACTAAGCCGAAAAAGACTTGCACATGCATAGATTTTTTTTTTCTTTAGTTTTGGTAGCATCATGCTTTACAAAATGTACCGTCTAAAGAAAAACGTCATGTGACCATCTTAACTGACTGATTTGCTTGATTGATTAGATTTGCAAAAGCCAAAATTGCTTCAAATAATATACCTCAGGATGATTCTGTATGTTTTGGGGGGGGGCGTTAATAACAGTAGCAAGAGCTTTACGATGTGCCGCACAATTTCTTTTTTTGTGTGTGTGATAAAAAAGAAGGGAGAAAAAAAAAGACACAGAAGAAGCGGCCATAAGGCAGAATCAAACTTTTCTCTTTTTGATGTTTACCAGTCCAAGGTCTTCCAGTTCAACTCTCTGCCTGAGCTCATGCAACCCAAGCAAAGATAGAAGAGGAAACAAAGGAGGGAGTGAAGGGACAGCGGTAGGGGTGGGGTGAGAGGGGGGCTTAGATTGTTTTTCCCAGTATGTGGGATGTGCTGTAATACAGCTCCACTTCACATTAAGCAGAGCACCCTTCACAAAATGATGGATGTTTCTTAAACATCCAAAATCTGAAATGCTACCCTCATAGTTCCTCCTCTCCATGACTTTGAATGGCAGTTGACTGCGTTAGCCACTGTGTTTCAACTGAAGCTCCATTTTTAACCACTGTCATATCGCCCTTTTGTACTCTTGGAATACTGCAGTGAATCTCCCCCTAGCTTCTAAATCAGCTTATCCAGTGTTGCCTGAAGAGCAAGATTTTGTTCCTTTCTCTCTCTCTCTCTTTTTTTTTTGTTTTTTTTTGCATCTTATCTACATATTTATTACTATCATATTTATCTCCACATGCTGCTTGTGTGAGCTGACAAGTGAACAATATG
>VURO01019270.1:29873-45252 GCA_015108175.1 Pelvicachromis taeniatus
TTTTTTTCTCTTTTTTTTTCTTTTTTTCCTTTCTCTTTTTTTTTTTTTTTTTTTTGTTTTTTTTTGCATCTTATCTACATATTTATTACTATCATATTTATCTCCACATGCTGCTTGTGTGAGCTGACAAGTGAACAATATGCACATGTAAAAAAAAAAAAGAAAAATATCAAATGGCACCCTTGCGTTTTATGAACTCATTGCAATTTGTTCGTTTGTTCTACTTTTACAGAACTGTCATGTAAACTGATGATGTTTTCTGTTCCAACATACACAAAGAAACGCACACACGCGCACACACACTCTCAGACACACCCTTGTGATGACAACCCTGCTATTTTTTAATGGCGAAAATGTATTTTAATTACATTTAATGATAACTAATGAGGTGATGGCATGCAACCCCAGATGTAACAACTTTAATGTTTTGTTTATTTTCTTCGTTTGATATTTTTGTTATGATGTTATGATCACTAATGCGTTGTAACCAGGTGTGATGAGTATATACATATTTGAGAGGAAAAAAATAATTATCTGTGTTTAACACAACGAAGATGCTGCTGCTGTTTCGGGGGAGAGGTTAAGGATCTGACCCCAGTACAACTTCCTCATTGGCTGGCTGGTCATTATCAGGCCATGTTTTTGGCTAGTAGAGTGGTTGGTCGTGGGTCAGGGCTTGGCTTATTTTGGTGGGACATCTGTGCTCTTCCTCCAATGGCAGGTGAGAATTACTGTATCACCAGCTCTGCTTCTCTCTTCCCTCTCCTTCATGTGTAGTCAGGACTTCAACTGTAATGAAGATAGAAGAAGAAGAAGAAGAAGAAGAAGAAGAAAAAAAAAAAGCAACCCTCGACTTTGAGTCTGCTATCCCTCCAAAGATACAAGACCTCTTTCTTTATGGTTTGCTGTAAGAATATAGCTTTTTTTTCTTTCTTTTTTTCCTTTTTTTTAAAGAAAAAAACATACTTCCTCAAAGACTTTTAAGGAACTATTTTGAATATATTTAGAAATGACACCTGTATACATCGCTTGTAAATTCATACTGAAATACATCATCATGGAGAATTATAAATGATAAAGAGTAAAAACAATATTTTTTGTGTGAATTTCACAAGAGCTCTTCTGTACAGTGGCACTGTTTATCTCTCTCTTTCTTTCTTTTCTCTCTCTCTCTCTCTCTCTCTCTCTCTCTCTCTCTCTGTAGAGCGATTAGAATAAAATTTCACCATTCACAAGGTTTGTTGTCGTGTCAAAATTCCCGGTACGCACAACGGGCTTTGCGTCTTCCTCACCTTATATGAAAGTAACCCCTTTTGTCAGTTGAAGATAACAGCTGATTCTCCACTGAAGCCATTTATTTCATAGCTAATGGTATTACCTTACTTCTGTTTAGGAAAGATAAACAAAAGCATTGCACTCTGAGTTACAAATGTATGATTCCTTTTTTTTTTATCAAGAACATCAGAAATAAGGGTTGCTGCCTACAATCATTACTTCCTCTGTGCACCTGCCACCTGTGTTTCTACAGCTTTAGAAAGTCTCGTATTCATTTCATTATTCTTACTCTCACATTTTTAGCAGTAGTTTCACTTATTGGTTAATAAAGGAAAGCGATTTGCACTAATACTACAATGCCTAAAATTTGAGTATAAAAGTGACTGCATGCTAATTTCTATGTAATCTCTGTAAGATGGTGTTTGCATAAAACTGTGCAAACACGGGATAAGAGTTTAGTACAGGAGGGTTTCTGGTTTGCTTCCAGTTATTACTGACCAGTCATGGTTAAGCAGGCATTCATTGCATCCACATGAACATATAAACTGTTCTGATGGTGAGTGAAACCAAGATTGCATTTTCCAAATCCAATGTCAGAAGTCTACTTCTGTCTGACAACAGCATAGTTTTATAATATCTGCATTCATTATTTATGACCAGTGGACAGAGGAGGAAGTCTTTGCCCAGATATCCATTTAAATGTTTTGTGCGTAAGAAATATTCTTTGGACTCACCAAAACCAAGCTTTTCAGATTTTTACACGAATAAACCGATCAATAAACAGACCAATTACACCTCTGCATTTGGCAACAGATGAGCTCATAGCTGGGAATCAGTACAGGTGTTAAATATACAATGATATGAAAATAATAAAATAATAATGTTTTACCTCAGACATGTAGCTAGATGCTGCTCTGGGTCAATCTGAAATGACTGCTCTACCTCCTCAGATGTGGTCCCAGCTCTGCCAATAAAAGCTCAAACCGCCCCACTGACGTCCTGAAATATGTACGAAAGCAGACGTGATACAGCTTCAGCTCCTCGATCAAACCACGAGACTCTCCTCGCTGCTGCCTTCTTTGGATGAACACAGAATCTCAGTTTCTTCCTTTTCTTATTTAGAAAGATCAGGATAAGCTCAGCAATGCTCAATATTAACTTCATTATTCTTTTAGGAGGACATTTTTATTTTAGTTATTTGTTTACAATAAAAAGATGATCTTATCTGCATTGATGCTTTGTTAGTTTAACCAGACTAGCAGTCTTTAAATAATTCCACTTTTTTGTCTGTTGTGTAAATTGAATGACCGGGCAGCTGTGAAGTCTTGAGTTAACTTTATCAGTTCCACTCGTCTTCTCTGATCTGATAATTAAAATGAAGAAAGTTTCCATTTCTGAAGCCTTCAAATATGTAATCTTATTTTATCATCATTTATCATCGCCCAAGGTCATTAAACAAAAGCAAAACCACCAGGGTATTTATACATTGTGTTCATTTGTCAACATAATGTTAATGAAGGAGGCTTATAAATGACCACTGGCATAAAATTGTGTTTCTTCAGTGGGATATGCAGGTTGCAGTGTGGGTCCTGTAATCTCTAGGCATGAAATTTAAATAACATAATTCTACCACTTTAAAGGATGGAGGGTACATTGCTTTTATAGCTTTAGTTTGGTGTCCTGTGGAGCAGGAGGAGGACAGGATAATTCAGCAATGTTCAGGTCGGTGTCACTTCCAGTTCTCGAGGAAGTCAATTACCAGACTTGATCCGAAGCTGACGATAATGCAGGAGTAGCAAAGTGTTTCTCAAAGGAAGCTGCCACACCAACACCCATGCTTTTTGATTCTGATCGCTCTTCCAGACTGGTCACATATAAATGCCTATGTCGGGATTCTTTGTTAACACAATGAACACAATGGATCCCCATTAATATAGCAGGACGACAAATTAAGTTTGAACTGCTTTATTATGCCAGCATAACACTGTGTCTGCTCATTTAGAAATGTCATAGTCGGTTTCTGTTCCTACAGGTACAATCTACAGTACATGGGTGCAGCTTGAACAGCCCACTGAATTGGGAAAGTGTGTTTGCTATATGACACATTATGGCTCCTGCACAGTGTGGTTTAAGTTGTACTGAATGATCATCTGGTGTTCTCAGAGTTGAGCTTTATGTTGCATGAAGTATTATATACCTCTGATCTCCTCTTACTTTACTTCTACACTCTGCAGAAGGCACTTTTTCATTTGTCATGTTTCTCTCACGTCTACAGGTGCAAATTCGTTGCTCAGCAAATACTTGGCATATTTATGTAAATGCATTTTGACAACATCAGGATTGATTGATGGGCATTGTCCCGTTAATGTAAACACTTGTCCTACCTTAAAACATTTGCATTCCAATATTTGATATCCCAGAGTGTTAGAGTACCTTGTGGCAGTAATTGTATGTTTCTTTATCCTGTGAATGAATTTTACCATCTTTGACTGCTGCTGCATTCCTTTTCCTTCTCTGCAGTCTTACTGCAGTAGTTCTAAAACTTGGTGTAAAAACTTTTAGATCATTCCCCACATGGCAGGAAGACATTTTTTCACGCCCCATCTAAACAAAACAATGACCGAAAAACCTAGCTGCAACTTTATTCAGATAATCTTATTCACAATGAATCCTTCAGTTTTAAACAAACAACTTTCATTTCAAACAACTATTTGTATTAGTCTGCACCATTTACTCAAAAAAGCAACAAGTTGAACAAAATGTAAACATTGCCAAACATGGAAAAATTAAGAGATGAAAAATATGTAATAGTTTAATAGTATTCACTCTCAGTGGCTGCAGTGAGCCTGTTTTTGACTGCAGAGCGGCTGCGGGGGAGGCGGACGTACCTGAGCGGCATCCGCAATCAGGCCTCGCCGGCTTAAAACAAAATGAACTGTCCTGTTGTTGTTGTTGATGTGTGTAAGCTGTAGCTGAAAAGCTCCAGCCACGTGTGTAAGTCGACAGTTGCAATAAAAAAGTGTACTGAAAAGTGTGAACATTTGCTCGGGTCTCTCGTGCCCCAATCCTGGGTTTCGCTGCACAACAGACCCATCCGTCGGGCAGGCCACACACTTTGAGAACCACTATCTTAATGAATTCAGAGTCGTCCCTTTAGGTCACAGCATATCTCCAGTGCAGAATGACTAACATTACCAACTGCAAACCATGTTGGTGGAATTTAATTTTTTGAACGGTAACAGGAGATTCAACATACCTGATAGACAATAAGGACCACCACTATAATGACCTGACCATTGGGAAAACGGGGGAGGAGCTAGTCGGTAAGCAATAATTGAAAGTGCCCAATTTGTGTTTTCTCAGATGAAAAATGATGAAAATCATTGTCTGGTCCCTCACCCAGGACCAATTTGCCATGGGAGACCCTACCAGGGGGCAAAGGCCCCCAGACAGCATAGCCCCTGGGATCCCTGGGACACACAAAACCCTCCACCACGATAAGGTAGCGATTCGTGGAGGGGTGTTTTAAAATATTGCATGCAAAATACCTGGCCCATCCAAATGTGGCAACAAACTAGCACCCCATAAACTGGCATTATTTTGGCTCCACTTGTTTTCTGAATACCTGTGGCAATGCAGTTCATGGTGAGAACTTCTTATGACTGATAATTACCTGAATGAGATTGTTACTGTAGAATATTTCAGTCATTTTATGTATATAAAGAAAAGCACTTGACCCTAAATAAAAACCTTCCCTGCCTTTGTTCATTGGATAAAGTTTTCCTGCAGTGTATACTTTTGTGTGTATGTGACACCTAGTAGTCACAAACTAAATAATAATAATGACAGACCAACAGTTGTTATGATGGGAGAAAATCTATAAAGGCCTTTTGCCAGGTTTTAAACATGCGTATTTATTGCTTTTCAGTTTTGTCTTTGTAGTATGGGGACAGTCGTCTATGGCAATTTTTTCTATCCAACCTCAAGTAGCCGTTAGAGGAACTGTAATCGGTGCTTGGTTTGTGTTTTTGTATGTGCACACGTGATGAGTACAAGTGACAGGGATTTTAGGAAGGTCTTTTTGCTTGACTACTTACTGACCTTGCATACTGAGCATGTGCAAGTCAGTCAAACAGGGCATTAAGAGGCTATTTAGGCTACAGCCATGTTTACCATCTGTCACATTCCCGCTTACCTTTTCTCATGCTTTGCTCCTCTGCGTTTTCCCAGCTATTACCCATTATATACCATCTGCTGTCATCATTTTACACCATTTTTAACGTGTCTTTTAAATAATATTGGAGGTTGATCTTTCCTTTTATTTGACCTCTCAGATCTCAGATTTATGAGTTGTCAAAGGGTCATTTTAGTGCAGTGTTGTTCCCTAAACATGTGGACTCAGTAATATTTGGATAATGCTGCTGCTGCCAGCATAGATCAAACCAGTGAAGGCCATGTTCATAAGCATTTGTGATTTCTCTGAGCATGGTTACTGCTGTTTCATATCTCCTTCTTAAACATGTATTTACATGCAGATGATAAACAATACATAAAACTACACAGATCATATCGTCTGTGTCCGGCACACAATCATTGCTCACATGTTCATAAATTCTTATGTATTCACAGAGAGTGAAAAATTGCTTTTTATTTCACTGTTATTAGTTTAAAGCCTTAAAAATGCAAACTAGGATTTCAATTTGATTAGTTTAATGTTCATAGCTTCCATTGTGTATCCAGTAGTGTTTCATCATCATATAGCTATTACAGCATCAATTGAAACATTTGTAATATTAAAAGAGCTTAAACTTTGAATGATAGGAAATCTACTGGCAGCAAAATAAACATTTCATCGTCTGTTAATATCTAGGCAATGCACCGGTCTCGAGCCACAATTTAAACAATTGTAACATTTTCATTTCAGATTTACTTCCCTGATTTCGACTGCTAGCGACACACATCACATACAAATAACATAACGCTTTTCGATATCCCAAAGAGCTTCAGCAGATGGAATAGCTCTAAAGTAAAAAATGTAAGTAAATAACATAAGTTTATTTTATTTTGAAGCTAATCTTCAAAGTTGGAAACTCAAAGCAGGATAATTCACTTGGTTTCTGAAAACTTTGTATTAAGTTTAAAATGGTTAAATTAAAAATAGTAGACATACAAAGACTTTCAGCATAAGTAAATTTTATTTGCTTAGGAGATTTAGAACCAATGTGCTTAACGATTAAGATAAACTAAAAAACAAAAAGTAAAGTAAAATTTATTTATATAGCACTTTTTAAGACAGGTATCTGTTACTCTTTACAGGGAATATAAAAACAAGACAAAACAACATATTTAACATTATCTTAATAGATGTGTTTTCAGCTATTGTTTTTAATAAGTTTTCCTAAAAGTCCATACTACATGCATTCACACTATTAGCATAAAATAATAATAAAAAAGCACAGCTCCAAACACAGTCCCAGAGATCAGCACACTGCAAACACATGACTTCAGCTTAGATTTAAAGAGTATTACAAGCTGATTTTTGTCGTTCTAAATGATTGTTGCAATGACATGTTTGGGTTTTTTTTTTTTTTTTTTAAATAGGCTTCAACTGCTGGATGGACTTATTATGAAGCAGATCTTAATAATCTGAGGGAGCGTATGGACACAGCATATCTACCACATATTCAGAGGTAAAGCAATTTCAGGCTGTCGTTGCAACCGGTGCCACTCTATATTAGAACCTGTATTGCGTGTTGAGAGATATAATTAACAAACTTCAGTATACATTGTACTACAGCAGTCCAGTCCAGATGCTCTAACAGCATGAATAACCCTTTCAAATTTGGATGGTTTTAGAAAAGACTTTAGTGGAGGTTGTCCTGAGCTTGACCACTGCATTGATTTGTTTGTCAGATTTTAAATTTGTGTCAAAGATGATCCCAAAGTTTGTTTGTTTTTAAAAGGCAGCTCAAAATATTCAATTATGCAAGTCTGATATTGACCCAAGAGGAAATCTAACATTGCATCTGCTCCGAGGCATATTTCAGAATGAGTGACAGAGTGTGTTATATTAAGTGATTAGTGAAGACCTAGAACTCATGTTTCTCTTTGCAATCCTCATCCGACCTCTTCCATAGGTTCTCTCTTGTAAGACTTAAAAAGTAGAGCTTAGTCTTCAGCATTTTCACCGAGGTTTTAGTGCAGCGACGTTGCCTGCCTGTCACAAGCATGGACACTTCACTAGATTTGGTTCAAGAGGCTGGTTCGAAGATGTGGAACATGTGAGAGGCCGCCTCAAAGACAGCCAGAAGCACAGAGGAGGGGCAGTAATTGAAATGGGGGTGTCATTCATCAGATCACACAGAGGCAGCCACAGTGTGGTCCAAACAGAGTGCTGCAGAGGACGCGTGTGTTTGAGAGAGAGAGCGTATGTGTGTGTGAGTGGTTGTGTCAGCCAGCACAACAAAAAGACTGTGGCGCATCATTCTTCTTCGGCGGAGGAGCAGATGAAAGAAAGAGAAGAGAGAGAAAAGTGCACTCGTTTATTTTGTCATTTTCTATTCTCCCCCTTGGTACTCAGAAAATCACCTGCCGTTTGATTTAAGGAGACAAACAATCGGTGTGGTCACCTCCACGTGGAACTCTCGTCCTCACCATGTGTGTGTCCATTGTGCCATATACTGTACATGCAGTGGGAATTTTTATTATTACCTCTACAAATACATACACAGTCTCTCATTCACGTACCCTTGGGTCAATGAAAGGGTGAAATAGCTAGGAGGTAAAAAGGATCAGAGTACTATGGTTTAAGTAACTATACTTTCCCATCACTCGGGCATTCACACAAAGGAATTTAGGTTAAGGGCAGCCTTTGAAGAATGAATGATTTTTAAAAAAGTTTTTTAATGGCATATTGCTCCTGCGTGTGTGAAACTGATACTTTGAAACATGCTAAATTTTGCAGTACTCCGAGGATATAAAAATAATGGACATGTCTACACCACAGTATTGAGCATAAGGTTCCGAGGCACCCCTCGTTTCTTTATATTTGGAAGACATACATGGAAAACAGACCATAACTCAAGAAGTCAATATTTGGTGTGACCACCTTTATTCTCCAAACACAGCCTGAGCTCTCTTACTCAAGCTGTCCTCTGATTTCTTTAAATAAGCTTCAGGAATAGTTCTCCAGGCTTCGTGAAGGTGTTTAGATGTTTGCTGCACTTTGTTTGCCTCTCTGTCAAGATATGTTATGATATCCCTTCCTTTAATGATGGACTGATTTTCAGTCCAGTTCTTGTATGATTTAGCATACCTCAGCCTTTTTGCAGTGTTTCTCTTCATTAAGCACGGCTGCTTGACAGCCACCCTTCCACTGAGACCTGTGTCAGGTTTTTCCTGAGTTTTCTTCTATTTCTTAAGGACATGACTTTTAGATACATTTCATTTGCTGTAGATATTTTTAGGCCATCCATCCATCCATCCATCCATCCATCCATCCATCCATCCATCCATCAAGCAGGTACCTCTAACAAGAAGCAAAACTATATGGAAGGAATGCAGTTTTTTTTTTTTTATTGTTCTCTTTTTTGTTTTTTTTTACCAGTTATCTCACTAATGTTTACATTTTAACTGTCAGATGCAATCACTCATTGTTTTACTATTGTATTACACTACACTTACTTACACTATATAGTGTATTACTATATTTCACTCAGTGATGTGCATTGTTCTCATAGCTTTGCAGACAGAAGGAAACAAAAGCAAATTAAAGTCAAGGTCGAGTTTATTTATATAGCACATTTCCAAACAGTCCATGCAGCACAAAGTGCTTAACAATGTAAACCAATCATGCAGTAAAATATAGAAAACAAAACAAATAAGTAGATAAAAAAAGGAATAAAAACAACTAAAACAACAACTAAGGCTGTTAAAACCAAAATGCTTGAGTCAAAGTGTGTAAAAAGCCAGACCATTAAAATGTGTCTTTAGTAACGATTTAAATTCATCCAGTGTTTGTGCAGATGTAACGTTTAAGGGAAGACTATTCCAAAGTCTGGGAGCTGCCGCAGAGAAGGCTCTGTCGCCACAAGACTTTATTTATGCTCCAGAGAAAACCATGAGGTAACTAATGTTATCCATTCCACGGACTAAGCTTAATAGGAGCTCAGACAGGTAAGAAGGGGCTCGACCGTTAAGTGACTTAAATACAAAGAGTAAGTGTTTAAATTGCATCCTGTAAGGAACAGGGAGCCAGTGTAGAGAGGCTAAAACTGGGGTTATAAGCTCCTTCCGTTTAGTGCCAGTTAGCAGATGAGCAGCTGCATTTTGGACCAGCTGGAGACGATGAAGAGAGGCCTGGTCCAGACCAAAGTACAAAGAATTGCAGTATTCCAGTCTGCAAGTAATAAAGAGATGAATAACACGTTCGTAGCTGGAAGGTATGGCTTTTCCTTGGCCTAGCTGTCTTAAATGAAAAAAGCTGGATTGGACTACTGCGCTCACCTGCCTACACAGTTTAAAGGAACCATCAACATTTGTTTTGTTTTTACATTTGTCCTACAATAGGAGGATAAGGGGCCCAGAGCACTGTCAATGTGGTTATTAACGAAGTTACCAAAAATGACAACTTCTGTTTTATTTTCATTACATTTTTCATTTAATCTTTGATAAAAATCCTTGTTAAACTTAGACGAACGATATATAAGGGCACGCAGCAAAGGCACAGCACTGTTCAGGTGTAGCTCAAACAGCTTGAGTTCAAAACTGGAGAATGAATAATGCTGCAGTGTTTGATGGCAATGAAATCGGGTGTTGAACATGGTGGCTAAGCCTCCCCCTCGCTTGATGTCCGAGGGAGGCTGAAGAATGAGCAATTTAAAGGAACCAGCTCGGAAAACGCTACAGACTCACCGCGTTGAAGCCATGTTTCTGTTAGAAACAGAAAATCCAGCAGCTGTGACTGAAGTCGTTTAAAACAAACATCGTGTTTGTGTGAGTGATCTTGCATTTAATAAAGCCATTTGAAGGGTGCAGATCTTAACGTCTGAGGCACCGGCTCAGGTAAACGTGCGCAGGTTTCTGTAATCCACGCCACATCCACGGCGATTATACACACATAGACCCAGGACATCTTAAGACATTATAAAAAGGAATAGGGCTAGCGTCAGCCGAGACAAAACTGGCAACGTTGACGGATGCGATGGCGACAGAGGCACTGCTGGCGCCACTTGTCCACCAAATTAAATCTGGTACGTACTGGATTGTACCTGCATTTCTCAGCAGGCATCAACTGCTGTCTGTAGTTGAAATAAAAATTACAGCAAAAGAATTCCAGTTAAGTATATAATAATGCTGTAACATACTTATTAAGCCCCTGGTGCCCTCCTTTAGGTGCACCAGGTGTCTGTGCAGTCAGATTAAGTTCTTTCATAGCACAGTTTTAAGGTTATCTTAACCTTTTATGGCAAATATCATTGAAGTAAAACCCACAAGAATGATTTGGTACTGCTTATTGTATCATCAGTTATTTTTTTAATATGATTTTTCTGACATACACTTTTTCTCCAGGAAAATGCTTTAGAGCTTATATTTGGATATTTAAAAAAGTGAAATGTCCTAACATGCTAATTGTTTTCATGTGGGGATTTTCTCCAATTTCAATTATAATTTCTGGCATGTAAAGCTTTGCACACTTGTTAATAACTAACATGACAGCCCTGGGAAATATTTGCACATATCATAAAAATGTAATTGAAATGATTAGAAAAAAAATTTCACTAACTATTAGACCATTTTTAAGGTACTGCTAGAGTATGTGGATGGTATGGGGTCATTGAGGATGGCGGGTGGTTATGATGACCACTGAATGCTTGGACTTTGTCAGTTTGAATCTGATTAAGAGCAACACAGACAATTAGAAGCAAGTCTGATTATAAAGTGAATATCAGCATGTACTTAATGCGTGGCTCGGGTACTGCAACTGATGAAGAAATGCTTTTGTGTGTGCACGTATGAGCTAATGTTTCGTATTTGTAATGACCTGTGAAAGTGTGTGTGTGTGTGTGTGTGTGTGTGTGTGTGTGTGTGTGTGTGTGTGTGTTGTGTAATATGTCTTTGTGCTGTCTCGGGCTTTAAATTTAGTAATAAAGTTAATTAGACATTTGGTCTCCACTGCACATAATAGTTTGACTTGTACCTTTGTGTGGTGTTGGCTGGTTTGTTAAAATAATGCTGAGACTTTTATTCATCTCAGGGGGAATCTTGATTGAGAAGGAAAGAAAAGGCTTAGTGTGTGATTTCTCTTTATTGGGACGGCAAATGTTAATGTGCAAATTTAGAAACTGAGATCTTTTTTGTTTTGTTTAGTTTTTTACAATTTTCTTTTTAAAGCTGGAAAATCCCAGTTTATATTTGTATCAGTTTGAATTTCTGTAATTTAACTACTTTCCTTGAGTATAAGGACATTCCACCTAATTAGATAACAAATGGAACACATTGGTACAAATCCTTAATTTTCAAGATTGTAAGTTTATATAATTGTTTTAGTTACATAAGCCTGGAATAGTTTGCCGTTGGCTCAGATTTCAACTTTTTTTTTTATTTAACTTACATCAACTCAATCTTAAAAGCTAAATGTTGTTATATGGACCACAACTTTTTTCTCATGTAGTTAAATTTGTATGGACTACATGAGAAACGCTCCCTAATATCATTGCTGGCAGGATGATATCAACCCAAGGAAGCACGTAGTGGCTGACAGACGAAAGCTTGTACCCCAGATCCTCTGTTTTCACAAGCAGCCATGTGTCCCGCTTTATATGTCCTTCACACAGAAGCAACGATACTTGCTCCAGTTTTCTTGTACAAGCCAAATGAATACATGCATTTGAAGCTTTTTCTTCTTCTTTTTTGCACTTACACTGTTTGACAGACAAAATCTCTCACGCAGGCATAATAGATAAAGTGACATTCTGTGCAACATGAAAATAATGAAGATGAGTTTTTTCGTCTCTCTCTCTCTCTCTCTCTCTCTCTCTCTCTCTCTCTGATGAAAAGAACAGAGGGAGAAAAGAGCCCATGGGCACAGGCAACATAACATGCAAAAACAGCCCAATGTAGGCTAGCATCTCTGTGTGTGTGTGTGTGTGTGTTTGAGTACTTTTAATGCAGATTTTGTGGGAGATGAACTGCAGCTGTGTCTAGCGCTAAGTAAAAATGTCCTTATTTCTTTTAAATCAGCTGTCTTTAGTGTTGATGCATGACTTTCCTCCTTATATTCCAAATGTGACTTATCAGTGCTGTGCATCTCCATGAAAGACTTCATAAGTGAAGAGTCTGTATAGTAGGCCTGCAGGTAATTAATTACTGTGGTTTGTCAGCCAGGCCTGAGTACTAACTTACATTGGTTTTTGTTTTGTCTTTCTATTCCATTGCTGTTTTTGTCTCTTTTATCTGGAATCTCTCTTTACCACCATCGATAAATGTCTGTACAGGACATTCGCATTTTGAGAGTCAATAATTATATAAAAATAACTTGTCTCTGTAATGGGTTTTACCGGATCATGGACCACAAATTCTAACTGTGAGTGAAGGAAGTGGTAAACGCTGATTAGAGAAGTGAAGCTACAGCTGTTGCGCCGTCAGGTGAAAACTGTGTAAACCATGTGTGCAACATTTCTTCAGAGATGGCCTTCGCTGCAAAAGATTGTAACTGCAAGATGTTGCAGAAAGCAGCTGTGCCGCATAACTTCAATTCCACAAGTTAAAATAAGAAGTTGCATAACTTTTGTAGGGATTCTGACATAGACGATCAGACAAGTGGTTGGAATTCAGTACGAAAATTTATATGATTTGCTTTTTGTGAGTCTCCCAGAAAATCTGATGTTCTGAATCCTTTTTATTTCTCTTGTATTTAGTCATGAGTAGTTTTCACTTTGAAACGGTAATGGTGTAATGTTGGCATAAAAAAAAGTTGGAATGTCATGTATATAATATAATGCTTTGTTGAGTGCTTGAAGATGCTGTACTAAAAGTCAGAGGAGGGGATACGTTATCATCCCCACAGGACATAAAGAGTTGTTTAACAGAGGCACGTAGACCATAGATGGGGTAGAAAACTGCTCTCCATTCCCTCCTGCAAAATTCGTATTCCTCTCTGGGTAATGGGAATAGTTTTAGCATGCTGGGTAAACGTTGTTACTCTTGTACAGGAGTAAAATTAAAATAAATCTTTTCGTTACTGATAGTTTTATTTTCCAAATGTAACAAGTGAAAATGAAATGAAAATGAAGGTAAAAATGTTAGTAAAAACAAACCAAATCAGTGAGCAATCGAACAATAAGCACATATGTCCCAAGTGAGACACACACTGGAGTCTCCTGTTTTCATAGTTGTGCTGTACAGGTGCAGTCCTAGACTACTGAAAGTAAACTAATCAAATGGACTTTTTTTCCTGGGGAATGAAATGCTAAATGAGAGGCTGCAGTGAGTTACAGAAGCTATAATGGAACAGCTGGAGACTTTATTTCTCTATCAGCATCAAAGTGCACAAGGTGTTGCTGTGCATTTGACTGCCAAGCATAAGTTTCATCTGTGTCTTTAACCGACTCAGTTAGACTCTAAATTGCAATTAACAGAGAGCAGGTGTCCTGAAATTCACCAATAACTACACTTAACTTAGTGCTCCTATCGCATCACATTGCCCTTTCAAATGGTGATAAACAAGCATGCTATTGCTGGAGGCTAATTGTGTATCAGGCTAATCACTAACACAGGCAAATTACTTGTTGCTAAACTTGCTCATACGACTTCAGAACCCCAAACCTCTCTGTGTGTGTGTGTGTGTGTGTGTGTGTGTGTGTGTGTGTGTGTGTGTGTGTTCTAAATGGGTACAGGTGTGCAGCTATGTGAGCACTCATGTTTGATTAAAAATATCAAGCTTGATTGTAGAATACCAGAGGGAGACGGAGGTGTTAATTGGCTGTGTCTACATGTGTGCATGTTTACGTGTGTAATGTGTGTGTGCTTGAAATGTTTGTACATCAAGAATTGCAGCAGTTAAATAATACAATAAAAGAACGCCTGTTGTGACTCAATTTACCCTGACAGCATACGCAATGCCAGCACACACAAATAGCACAAATATAAAACAACAATGATCTGGAAATCCTATGAAATACTCTGATCGTTAACTTCCTAATGTGCGCATGGATTCAAATAGTTATCTTTCTTTGTGAGCATATGTGCGTGTGTGTGTGTTTTGGTTTATTATTTGATCACAGCACATAGTCCCACATAACCAATTTATGGCCAGTGTGAAAGTGGCAGATGAGGAGGCTGAGATGATCATGTCTGTGCATGTGCACCTCATCCCTGCTGACTAAAGCGATTGTAATGTAAAATTATGTGATGGGACTTATTTGGGTATGTGGGACAGTAATTCAGATGTCTAACCTTGCACGTAAACACACATACTCATTTTTCAACTATTGTGGGGCCTATTTATTTTTGTACTGTTGTGGGATCCGGTGGTCCCATAGCTTTGCAACAAAGGAATTCGGCGTGAACAGCGGATAGCTCCAAGATGGCGCCGGCTCTTGTACTTAAACAAAAATGAGGGGCTGCATGCTGAAGTTTGAGCAGAATTGTCCCCGGCTTCTCACAGGCAGTTTGCAAAATGTGCAAATCAACATAGACTATCGCGCAGAAAAACCAGTTCATACATATGCAGTTGCACAAACTTCTCGTACTTTCTTGCTACCGATGACAACCACAGGAAAATGTAAAGTAACAACAACACAAAAATTCATCAAAAGTCTAACGCATAATAAACCATGTTTGTTTATACATAATCCATAGTCATGTTTATCATGTTGATAACAACAATATTAATATTAATTAAAAAATATTACACTTATTATGTCCACATGATGTCCAAAAAAATGACCCAGTCCAAAGTTCAAATGTTGAACGTCATACTGACATCCAAGTTCAGTCATGGTTGGACATCCAAACTGTGGAACTACTTTGGACATCGTATAGATCTCCAGAATTGGTCGTGGACCCAATATAGACATGATACGCACGTCTGTCCGATGTCCAG